>VYZQ01060579.1:1867-22299 GCA_013400655.1 Mystacornis crossleyi
GGGCGCGCGCGGGGCTGAGGGCAGCGGCGGGAAGGGCGCGCGCGGGGCTGAGGGCAGCGGCGGGAACGGCGCTGAGGCGCTGAGCGGGGCAGCGCCCTGGGTCCCGGCTTTGCCCTTCGCGGCCCGCCCCGGCCGCTGGCTCCTGGCTCGGTTCGGAGCGTGGCGGGGGGCGGCGGCTTTTGTTCGCCGTCACCTTGGCGCCTCTTCCGCCTCGTCCCCGGCGGCGCGAGGAGGCCGGGGAAAGGCGCCCCCAAGCCCCGCGTTATTCGATGCTGGCTGTGGTGCTGGGCCCTGCGGTCGCCGCTTCCTGTCTCACCTCATGGATCGATCGCTGTGCAGGGGCCTCCAGAGGTAACGTGGACTTCGGCATGTGCAGGGTGATGCTCCAGCGACCTCGCTCGTGCTGCCGAAGCGCCTTTAGCTCCCCATCCTCGGCTCAGCGAGCCCCTCTGCTCTCCTACAAGTTAGTACTGCCGTGGCATCTTGCCCCAGCTCTGCAGACCTCACCTCTCTGCGGTTCCCCTTTCCCCAGTCATAACCTGGGTGCTCTCTGCACGCGGAGTGATATCGCAGAAGTTGTTGTGAGCGCCTTTTATTCTGCATAGCTGGATTCTTTGAGTAGATCTTTTCTGAGCTGCGGTCATTTGTCGCCTGAGTTGTGCTCGCTGTGTTCTCAGGCTTCTGCCTACCTTCACCTCGGAGGTCACTGCAGTTCCAGTGTGGGTGCCCATGAGCATCTCCACAACAAATCTTTTAAATCCCTTGGGTAGCTGGGTGAGCCTGCATCTTGAACTTGGTGCCAGGTAACACTGCGTGAAAGAACTGTCACAGGAGAGAATGAGAAGATCTGAGATTATTGTTTAATTTCAACCAGAAAGTCTCAGTCAGTCATGTAGATTTTGTTATTGTGGCCTTCCATGCTGGTTTGAAAATTCCCAAGCCCTCTATATGTTCTAGACACTTGAGGTTCAGTGTGCAAATGTTTTGCTTTCATACAGAAAGAAGTGTAAAGATGCCCAAGATACTTTTGAACAGTTGAGAAACGGGAAGTTCTATCAATCCCTACACAAGTTTCTGAATGTAATATGGATGTGTTACTGTAGCACTGCGAATTAGCACAGGATTTGTCAACTTCCATTCTGAGCTGAGAAGTTGTGGTTGCCGACAAACTGGTGTTGCTTTACCTCCGGAGTTGGTGTATTGTTCAGGAAGCATTCTGTGTCCATCGTGGTTGTGGGTGTGTGTGCAGGGCCATACCTCCCCTGGGAAAGCTTGTCATTCTTAAGGATTCCTGCTTCTTGTGAACCCTGCTTGCTTGGATGTCAGAAACATAGTCTTGGTTTGCCATTCTTGGCGTTCTTGGAATAGTCTACTTGGCAGATGTGGGCTTGCTGTGTGAAATTATGATCTGCATCTGATGATTTTTTCATTCGGAGAGTAAAATCTTTTCTGGGAGAGCTAGCTTAAACTGAAGAGAAAACCAAATGTCCATCATTCACTTAGCTGCCGATGGCCGTATGAATGTTTTCCTTTATGGAACTGAGGTTTCCAATTAAGCATCTATTCTCACACTTAAGAGTATTTCACAGCACTGAAAGTACAGTGAAGAGCCAGTGTACCTTAAGGCACGGTGTTGGATTTAAGTCTTCTGCTGTAGTAGTTATGGCACAGGATGTCACTTCTTTTGAGAGCATTTAACAAGTAAAGAACTGCGTGGCAATTCAAGAAGGTGAAAAGAGGAATGTGTCAGACTAATAGATGTATCTGATGAGAGAGTAGGAGAAGGGCAGTGAACCTGGTCTTGGATGATGACGAAGAGGTGGAATGGCTTCCCCAGAGCAGGTTACTGTTGTAACTGCTCTTTGGGTGGCTGTTGGCCCTTTTGGGCTGCACAGCTTAATTGCCCAGAGGATGGTCCCGTATGGCAGCCACGTGCCTTAAGATACAGGGTGCTGTTAAACTCCTCCCAGAAACCGCAAACCAAAAACCAAACCAACCTCTCAGGAGAGCTTGATTTGAATGAACTGTGCTGTGCCTTCGAGCTCAGCCTGTTCAGAATGTAGCACATAGGTAAAGGAGAGCATAGAGTAAAGGGGTTCTGGTAGGTGACACAAGGTTGCTGGTCCTTGCTGCAGATGAAGAGTGCTCTGAGTGCCGACCTTGCACAGCATGATAAAGAGAAGGTACTGTCAATACTGGAATGTTGATTGGGACTTTTGATCGCCCTTTCAGGATTTTTTTCCTTGCAGTCACTGCTACTTTTACTTTCCATGGGGTACCCTGCAGCCTTTGCAGGGCTGTGCTCCAGATGCCCTACCTTGGGCCAGCTGGGCTATCAGTTTGGATTTTTAGCTTTATTCACGATGTGTGGCAGTGATGGCATCTCAGAATCATGGTTACGGATTGCAGGAGCAAGTGCACTCTGTCAGGCATTATTTTTTGCTTGTCTACAGTAAGAGACACAGTTTCAAAGTGATAATCTGGGTTCAGGAGAAACCCGTCCAAGACTGTGAAAGCTGCGTTCCCCTTCCCTTCTGTTTTCCTTCAGCTCCAGCGGTGTGGGAAGCGGCATTGTGTCCCTCGTGGCTTTGCTTAGTGGGCCCGCTGTGCGGGGAACATCTTCCTGATTTGCCAGAACGTTTTTCTCAAATTTATTTTCCTTTTAAGTGGTGTATTCAAATCGGATTAGTGACTCGGACAAGAGTTGCAAATTTGTCTAGGTACAAACAAGCCGTACTGTTGCAGATTTGTATAAAATGATAGCTTGATGTCTGTGTGCCTTTAGTTATGGACAAATTGTTCTATGGATGAATTGTTCTGAGGATGTAATTTGCTTGTCAGTAAAACAAAATTTTATTTGCTTATGTTTATTATTAAAACGACTGGTGAGGCCCACTGCTCCCTTGCAAAGCTTAGAAGTTTCTCGTGATGGAGGTTATGTTCAAGTTCAGGTGATGCTTTCTTCAGCTGCTGTCAGAATTCAGTGCAGCCTTTTTTAGTTTTGTTTTGTTTTTCTTTTCCCAAGTTGAATTGATGAAACGTCCAGGCAACATCACTGTTGTTGGTGTGTCTTGAAACAGGATGAAAGTGGCTTTGAAATACCTCTTTGGGCACAACCAAAGACTTTGTGCCAAAGTTTATTCTCTGGATACCTAAATTTGAGCACGTAGGCCACCATTCTCAGTCATGGTCTCAGGGAGCAGTGCTCTGCCACAGAGGACGAGTCACATTTCTGCTTTCTACAGAGCAAGGGAAATAATAGGAAGAATGCTTATATATATTATAGGAGGAAAAGGCTTTGCTAATGTCAGAGCTGCTTATTGGGAAAAGTGCGTGCCAGGGAACATTTCACTACTCAACACGTAGCGGTCTTCACTACTTCTTCAGAAGCAAATTGCTGCTGCCCTCTTGCGCAAACTGATGGGTGATGATTTGGGGTTTGGTTTTTCGTTGGGTTTTTTTCATTCGGTTGAAGAAGGGAAACACAGCTTAATAAAGTTTTTTGTATCAAGATGACTACAGGTTGAATGAATTTGCATGCTCTTACTTGAGCGTGGACTTGAGAAATTATTGTAATTGATTCTCACGTATTTCAGCGCAATTGTCTCTATAGGGGCTGTATCTCATCCCGTTAGCCCTCAGCAGTTTCACCTCGCTGCAAAGGCTGACTCTTTGCTTTATTTGTCATGGCCATTGGAAGGCGTTAGGTGAATTTCTGTACTCTGCAGTTGCTCTTCGGAGGAAATTATCTTTTCTGCTTTTGTTCGCTTGCTTATTTTTGCCTGCAAATAGCAAATAATTCCTTTCTGTGCCAGTTCTCTCATTGTTTTTGTTCTGTTGAAAGAAATCCTGCCGGTAGGCTGAAGTTATTGTTATAAACTTGAGTCACACCAGTTGAAGCTACAGGAAGTGTTGCACTGGAACGTGCGCGTGTTCTTCAGTTTTAGAATCGAGTTCCTCACCTCTGGGTCTTGTCTTAGGAAGAAAGAGATTCCTCGTTGCATTTTGCCTTTCAGCTTGCGAGTATACCGCAAAATATTTTGTGTGGCTCCTGATTCTCCTTGGTGAGGAAAGCACTGGAAATCCAGTGTGCCTTCCTGGTAACAGAGGAATCGGAAGTAGTGGGTAAGGTGGAAGTTAAATCTTGTCGATGGGTTGTTATGTCAGCTTGATGGAAGTAGGACTGCCTGTGGATGAGCGGCAGCTGCACGGTGTTCCTGTTACCCTGTCCACGTGGCTTACGGTTTTTGGCCATTGTGCATGGTGAAGGGATTTTTTTAACCGTACAGTTGCACCATAAAGAAGCCAGCAGATAAGTGTAAATCAAATACAGATAAGTGTATTTGATTTCTGGTGACTGCCACCTCACTGCTGCGATCTCAGACTTACAGCAGTATTTTGTTTCTGGCTAGTGTGTACGTGACTGCCTCAAGCCGTAAGCTCTCGTTAAGACCTTTCCCAACGGCTGTTCAGGCTGATCTAAGAATGTGGCTCATTTCATTCAGCTGAGAAGAGCACTCAAATTCTTCTTTCTTAGTTTGTTATCCACTGACTCCTGAGTGTGTACTGATGGAAACTGGAAATAGAGCTTTTATAGAGTGTGGATATCTATGGGGCTTCCCTTGGGTTAGCCGTGGAGATACCGTTCTTTGTAAATTTGGCCCGTTTAAATTGTTGATGCTCATGCCCTGACTTTTAGGTTCAATTTCACTGGTGTCTTTACCTCCCAACCCCTTGGGCCTGCTAAGGCTTGGGTCCTTGACTTTAGGGAGGTGCTATACTAATTAGGACACGTGGAGACTTTAATCATGTGAAGACCTGGTTTCATGGCACCCATGTTGCTAGCAAGGAGTACCTCTGGTTTTATTTTACTGCCTTTTAATGACCTGGGAGACCTCAACAGTTCATTAAGCCTCTGGTATCCCTATTGAGATCTTTGAAGAAATAATGAAAGGAAATAATACTGAGACAGGTGAAGAATTGTACTGAGATGTCCTCTACAATTATGTAATCGTGTGATGTAAATCAATGGTGCTGTCACTTGAAATACGAAAGAGGTGCATGGTGCTCTTCTCTGTGAGGAAATAGGGCAGCTTGCAATGAAGGAAAGATGTAGTGTGATACAGATCTCCTGTAGTGTAATGACTTGTCACAGATTATTATGTTTTGTACCCAGAGGCATTTTCAGTGTTCACTGAGGTATGCCAGCAATTTGTTAACAAGTATACTTTGCTTATTGCTATATTCATAAGAATGTGTAGTGGCCATCATCTGCTTTTTGACACGTGCTTTGAAAAAATCCTGATGAGGTTCTATCCTTGTGTTCTCTCAAGTGCTCATGGTGAAGATCCTCTCACCAATTTTGTGTTCATCATCTGCTTGTGAGGCAAGGGAACAAAAAAAAGGATAGTCTCACCTGTAGAAACTGAGAAGTCCTTCTTCTTTTAAGGCTGGTTTCTAAGGAAAATTTCCTGGTGCATGCCATTGCTGTAGTATGAGTTGTGATGGGAAGATCCTCCAATTGCTCATATTCTGTTTTCTTTGCTTTGCTCCCACTTCAAACGTGCACAGGGTTCAAACCTTTGATGTTCGTTAGTATTTTGACATTTGGTTTTGTGTCTCATTGGCCTAATTGCTTCCTCTGGGGCTTCCTGTGAGACAAAACTAATGCTGTGTTCCAGAATCTTGGTGGGTTGTATTCAAGGGTTTGTTTAAAAACCCTATATTATGATAGGGTTTTGGATAACCCTATCATAAACGTGCCGATTTCTTATCTCCAGGTTCAAGACTCGTGTTTCAGGCTTTGCCTTCTGCCTTGCCTGCACATTTTTGAGACTGTTGTTTCAGGTGTGATCCCTGTCTAACTGCATTTGGGAACATATCTTGGTATTGTCTCGTGGCTTGGATTGCTGGCTTGAGATAATTTTGGTTGTCCGTGAAGTGTAAACTGTTTGACCCAGGTATGTGGGCTCTTTTCTTCAGAGCTCCATTATGATGCAAGATCTGACATGTTCATGGCATTGTTCCTGTGTGTGTTCTTCCTTTATTACAGGCCCTTCCTAAGCTCAGGTTAATCTGCCGGTTTCGCTTCCTATGCTCTATGTGCTGTCTGGCTGTAAGTGCAAACAGCCTTTTGTTTGGCCCTCGGTTTAGATTGATGGGTCAAGGTTATTTTGGTAAAAAAGCAAAAATCTTACTCTAGGGTTATCTCCCAAGTTGGAAACTTGGCTTTTTGACGTGGTCTTCTTTGCCTGTTGCCTTGCCTACACATTAATTTTTGGAGACAGAAAGTAGAGGAAGCATCTGTGTGAGAACTGGAGGGAATTTCATGGTCGCAGACAGTGGTAGTCTTAGGTGAGCTGGCAAAAGCAGCATGCTGGGTGCTGGCAAGCCACCAAAAAGTCTTTTAGAGTACTGAGGGTTATTTTTTTCACAACATGATCTGCAGGACAGTGTGGCTAGGTAGGAGCACAGCAGGTTGAACCAGGTGATGCCTGGAAGTCCTTTCCAGCTTAGATGATTCTATGACAAAAGTGAAATGCGGTTATGTTGGACGACATGTACCTGAGACTTGGGTCATCTCTGAGGCACTAAGGTTTCCCATCCCAGTCTTCATGGAATGTGAATCCAGCCCACATGGTTACTTCATCTTACGGATGTGACAGTAACCTTTTGAAGGAGAGGTACCGGCTGCCTTAAGAAAGTGTATTCTGTTTGCTTTGCAGGGCTGTTGAACTGGGGTTTTTAAATATTCGTTGGCCAAAGGGATAAATAAATGGTGCAAGAGATTTTTAACAGGGTTTTTGTTTGTTTGTTTGTTTCAGGGTTTAGTTTATGTTTTTCAAAGCACCTGTTCTGTAAGGGACTTTGTATCCATCAAAGTAATACACGAATTGACTGAAATTTTCTTATTTACTCAAAAGAGGTGGGAGAGGGTGTCCTGAATTGGTTGAGTGTTTTCTAGGAAATTAAGTCCCTGTATGCATAATTGTTTCGATTCTACTATCACAGTGTTTATCCTTTTATGGGGAAGTTGTGGTACATAAGCATGCCTTCAAACTAACGTGAGTATTTTCAATTACAGCGTTTGACACTGAGTACCAAAGAAATGGTGATGGAGAAGCCAAGTCCCCTGCTCGTAGGGCGGGAGTTCGTGAGACAGTACTACACTCTGCTAAACAAAGCTCCTGACTTCTTGCACAGGTAACGCTTGCACTCACCAGGTGATAATGTTTTTGATGGCAAGTGTGTCCTGTTTCTTGTAAATCAGACATTTGTTTCCGACTGGGAGAAGATGGACCTGGCTAACTTTCGGGCTCTTGGAAAAACTGTTTCATCTTACTGCAAACTCCCTAGGCTCTAGAACCAAGTCAGATCATGTGGATCGTGTTATCAAGATATTTCCTCTGCGGAAGGGTGTGCTGCTTCTGAGGTGATACAATGGTAATGTGGACAGATTGCAGAAATACCTGCTGATGCTGGGAAGGCTGGAGAGATACTCAGGAGCAAGCTCCCCTGGTGCAGGTGATACTCTGTGCTCAGGAATATTCTCTGTCCACTTGAAAGGTGGCACAAGTGTCACTAACAACAGCATCTGTAGAATTTCTCTTAAATACCTCTGCACGGAGGAGTCCGAGAGGTTTTGGTCTGGTTTGGGTTAATCTTACCCAGTTCTGGAGCTGCTTGTATGAAATGTTTTCTAGCCGCTTGCAGTCTCTGCCACTGCTGCCCCTTTCTTCTGGTCAGGCTCAGATGTAGAGAACATTTGCCTTTGGGTTCTTTAACTGCACCTGGTTTGTGAGTGATGTTCTTCAGCGAGGGCGTCTCATGTTCCCTCTTTCTCCTGCTGTTAGTCTGGACAGCGGCTTGCGCTCTGCCACGGAAAGGTTCGGGTTTCCCTGGTTTCCTGGGGCTTGACGTGTGCTTTGCAGCAGTGAGGGAGTTTGGACAGCCAGGGTTAAAGTTACTGTTTCACCCTACTAAAAGCTTGAGAAGAGCACAGAGGATCCTGTCACTGGTCATTATCCAAAGCTTGCCCAGGCCTTAGGAGCAGCAGAGATCAGTTTGCCCTCTAAATGGGTCTTACTCGGTGTAGTTGGATGCCTGTTGTGTTTCTGCTGAATTTGTAAAGCTCTCCTGGCCCCTTAACCGAAAGTCTTTAATTCCATTTAACTGGGGACTCTGCCACCCAGAGACTTTGAGCAGTTCATTAAAAGCAAGCGAAAACTCTTGGTGCCCTGTGAAGGGCCTTAGTAAGAACTGCTGCCTTTCAGAGGGATTGCTTTGGAATTTAGAGAGACATGTTTTAGAGAAAAGTTGTTCTCTATCTGCTTGTGCACTGCTTTAGCTAGGTTTTTGTATTTCCTTGCTGATAGGAACTGCTGGACCACGCTCAAAATCGTGGTTATGTGGTTGGTACCAAAGAAAACAACCTGATGTTTCCCAGACTTTTTTCTGGACGTAGTCAAGGGAGTAAAAGTCTTGGGCTTGTATTTTCACAAAAGTAGAACTGAAAAGAGTTTCTGAGTTCAGTAGAATAAACCAAGAAATGGCAAATGTGGAAGTTCTAGGGTTTAATTCTGTGCACTGACCCTGTGCACTGGCTTGTTTTAGTAGAGAGAAATATTCAGCATTCCTGCCTGCTCTCTGCGACACCAGGCTCACAGAAGTACTTCATGACAAGTTTATTTCATGTATGCCGTACAAGGGTGGATAATAAAGGCATGTGTTAGCATCTGGACCTCGTGGCAATCACCCCCAAGGCAAAGCATGCTCCTAAATAAAAACACAGAGTGATACCCTGGTTTTTTCTGATCTAATAATATAAACGTACTGAAAATATAAAGCATTTGTCACATGCTTTATAAGCTGACAATAACAATCCAAATCAAAACAGACTTTTCTAGGCTCAAAACGTGGAAATGGAATGAAAGTGCCAAAGGATCTCTGAAATTAAGAAAGATACTGGAAGCTAGTGTACTTATTTAAATATCAAAACCACGAGCTCAGCGCTGGCCGAGGCTGTGAAGAGAACAGGGTTCAGAGGAATGGCAGGAGCTAATACCTCTATCAGAGGCAGGGGATTCTGAGGGTGAGGAATCTTCCAGCCAAAATGGCCACCTTCCTTAAAGGAAGCAACTGAAAGGTTGAGGTCGATTTTGGAGTTTGCTACGCCAAACTCCTTGGGCAGCGCTGAATATTAAGTTTGTTCCTGTATTCTTGGAGCGTCTTGAATCTGGTGAAATTTCTGATGCACTGAGCTCTAGAATTTTTGGATAAAATACTATTTGGATTTGGTTCTATATTTTTTCGCTTCTGTGACTTTTACATCTCTTTGCTTGCAGGTTTTACGGCAGGAATTCTTCTTATGTCCATGGAGGACTGGATGCCAGCGGGAAACCACAAGAAGCAGTGTATGGTCAAGCTGTGAGTATTAAAATTAGTCCTGTAATCCTCGTTAATGTTCGGAATAAATCAAGGTTTTTTCTTTATCAGTGACGTAGACTTTCTTACCTGGTCAGTAGCAGATTGTGATACTGCTTCCGTTCAGATACGTATAGGAACTTGATAGCTTGAGGGTTTTTGTTTGCTTATTTCTGCTTTCATTGACAGTTGTGTTTGATTCTTCAGCTTTGCATCTGGGCTGCAGAAAATACCTGTAGGATGGGAAACAAAATCGAGAGGACCTGGTAGATCTGTGCTATAAATGTATCTTATTTCACCTAGAAGTAGTTCCTGAGGCAAGGACTGATCTTTGTGGGTTTCTTGGAATTCTTGTGAGAGTGGAGTTTTGTTAAAGTGAAACATAACTATCTGAAGAAGTGAATGAAGTGAACTGAGGATTGCTTTGGTTGTACCGCATTATCAGAATTGTCTGTCACCTAAGGACATCTCTTCATGTGACAGCCACATCTTTGAGCAGTGTGGCTTTTTGTCCAGGCCAGGTTCGGTTTCTTCTCCTTTCGCCAGCGGAATCTCATTTGGAGCACAAAAATGTTGGCAGTGCAGGTGTTCCTCACTCCTGTGACGTTTGGTACTTCGGCGATGTGTAAAGGGTTGGTTTGGGGGTTTTTTTGTTGTTGTTTTGGGGCTGGTGTTTTTTGTTGTTGGGTATTTTTGGAGGTTTTCTTTATTTTTGTAACTTAGGCTAAATCCTGTCCCTTTCACAGGCCCTTAAAAAATTAAAGCCTTAAAGTAGGTTTTAAAACAGCTGGAACTTTTTGATAGCAACTTGTATGCTGTTTGACTACTCTGAGAAATACTTGAATCCTAGTGAAAAACTTCAGATTAAAGGTTAGGTGAGCTCAGGAATACTGTTCTCAGTGAAAGACATTTCTTGGTTCCTGTATTTATCTTTTGAGCTTCAGGGGAATGTTCTTTTGGGTTTCGTTGAGACTCGGGTAGGTGAAAGGTGCAGAGCTCTGGACGGAACTCACTGCAACTGAAATGTATCTGTCTCTTTCTAGGAGATACACAAGAAGGTGATGTCACTGCAGTTCAGTGAGTGCCACACCAAGATCCGTCACGTGGACGCTCATGCCACTCTGAGTGATGGGGTGGTTGTGCAAGTCATGGGAGAGCTGTCAAACAACGGGCAGCCAATGAGGAAGTTCATGCAGACTTTTGTGCTTGCTCCAGAAGTAAGTATGTGTAAGATTGTGTCAAACTTCAAATAAAGATGGAAAAAACCTGACCTCACTTGTAGCTCCAATTTATCATATTGGGACAAAAAATAAGGTCTGGCTTTAAAACTTGGTCTGGAGGCTGTCATTAGGTGTGCCACAGTGTGTGAGTGAAGAGAAAGTAGTGTATTGGACCCATCCTGAGCTTTATTTCCTTGGACTTGAAGTGTTGGAGCAGTAATACAAAGAAAATTGAAGCTTGCGTTTGGGAGCTGCCATCGGCACAAATAATTTTTTTTTAAATAAGGTTCAGCTCTCTAGATCAAATCTCTGCTGTGGTTGTGTACTTTCAAGTCTAATGGCAAATATGAGTATGGGTTGCACAAGTTACTGCTCAAATTTAGCTCTTGGTGAGAGCAAAGCTGCGTACAAGTAAAAGCTGTCTTGCCTTCTTTCTACTTCTTTCCCCCCACTTCATCACGAGCTATTGTGTGGTTGGAGATTAACGTTTGAGGTTCGTGTTGAATTTCTTCATTGTTTCCCTGCACAGTGCTGTTAGCATACAGCCACCCTGTGAAAGTTCGGGGCTTTTATTGTAAAATTTTTGTAGTAGGGAAAATTGAAATTCCTCAATGAAACTGAGGGGCTGGATGCTTAGTTAAAACCTATGATTGCTGTGACTTAGCAAAATTAGAGGATTTTATTCTGCTTCACACTTCCTTTTTCATTTGGGCAGAAGCTGTTTCATTGCTTGCTTAGAGAAGAAGAAAATAACTTGGAAAATAATTTCAGTGACATAGTCCTATTGCAAAATGTCAATGAGCACCCCGAAACACGTCTGTAGTCCATCCTTCTCTTGCCTGCTGGTATTCCATGTGTGCTAAACACTGCACGTTCCTCTTTTACAGGGATCTGTTCCAAACAAGTTCTATGTCCATAATGATATCTTCAGATACGAAGATGAAGTATTTGGGGATTCAGAAGGAGAACTTGATGAAGGTGAGAAGGACCGTACGCATAGGGTTTGTGTGGTTCTTGTTCCTTTCTCCTGTGTGCAGAGCTGCCAGAAGTGTCTCGTGGAGATGCTGGGATGCAAACTGTATTGCCTTCTTGTGGGCGCGGAGCTGTTGTTAACTGCAGCTCTGCTGGTTCAAAACGTTCTGGAAAACGAAGCTCCTGTAGTAGTGCCGTGTTTGCTGAAGGGCTGAAGCGCCTCACGGAAGGTGAGGCTTGGCAGAGAATGGAAGTAGTGACCAACAGGACTTCCGCTGCGATAGCTGCGTCGGGCACGCTTGTGTTCTGTGATCAGTCAAATTTGTATGTGATTTGAAGGAAAAATAACTCTTTTTCGAATATGACACGTAATTCGCTTTCACATCATCATCACACTCAGTAATACATTGCTACTTGGGGACTGAATTGGACCTGAGTGGGTTTTTTCCCCTTTGTCCAGTGAGGCAGAGCAAATCAGAGAGCAGCCAGAACGTACGTATGTGTGTTCACTGGGTGGTTGTTCTGGAATTTGTTCATCCCGATTCTGTGGAGCGAAGCATTTGAGGCAATCGTCCTTATATTTGAGGTTCCTTTTCTTAGTCTTAGGCACTGAGATTGATGAGCTAATAGCGCGATCTTCCTCGTTTACTGCCGCCGTATGAAAAGCACCTGCTGCTTTAAAAGAGCCTCAAAACCTCTTCCCAGAACTTCTAGCAGCGATATGTCTGTGGCTGCCTCTGTTTGTGAAAATCATAAGCAGCCAAGCCTCTTGGCTGAGAGGCAGGCTCTTCCATATTTTTTTGCAGCTAATTTTACCGTGTTTTGTTGATGAAGCTTTATTTTGATTGCTACTAATTTAATATGCTTTTATTTGAACTGTGGCTCGTCTATACACGCGGAGATGTGTAAGAGTTGACAAGTTTTTATTTTTGTGTCAGAGTCTGAGGAAGAGGTGGAAGAAGAGCAGGAGGAAAGACAACCATCACCTGAACCTGTGCAAGAGAATGCAAGCAGTACTTACTATGAAAACCATCCCGTAACGTAAGAAGTCCTTTTTATTACATGAAGTTGCTTTTTTAATAAAAACGACCGAATCGCTTTGGCTTTAGGTTCTGGATGTGATTTAACAGGTGGTTTAGGAAAATACACTTAGCCTGATAGGGCTCTGTTAAGTTAACATTGGGTTATTTTGAGACATTGCTTCTTTATTGAAGAGAGGAAATGGAGTATTTTTTGGTTGGTTAGTTACTTTCACTTCTGGACTCAAAAGTGAGGTGCAAAGGGAGTGACCCATGCGTATGTACACGCTTAATGGAATCTTTGTAATTCAGACTTGGAACAGTACGTTGATGTGATGTAATTTATGTCACAGGTGCGTTAACAAAGGGATGGTTGATCGCAGAATCGCAGAATAGTTTGAGTTGGAAGTGACTTTTTAAAGGTCTTCTAGTCCAACCCCCTGCACTGAGCAGGGATATCGTGATACGTTACTCATATTTGGGTATCAGTTGGAATGAGAGAAAGATCTACTTTTTGAGAGGCTGCCGTACAGCTGTACTGGAAGAATAGGTCTCTGTCCTGAGTGTCTGCAACTCTAAGCAAGACTAAAGAAAGAATGTATTTATGATTTTGTAAGAAAAATACAAAAAACAGCCAAATAATCCCCACAAACAGAAAGAAACAAACATCACCAAACCCCTGTGCTTTTTTTGAAACAGGAATGGCCTAATGAGGGCCAGAACCGACTTTCTGATTCCCTTGTTTTAAAAAAAAAAAAAAAAAAGACATCGCTAGACAATACCTGCTGAGTGCATCAGTGATAATGCTAAACACAAGCCACTTCATGTTTTTCATGAGAAATGTGATGGAGAAGTGGAATCTGCTGGAATTCTGGCAGTGGCTTGCTCAAGATAATGCAGAAAGTTTTGATGCCTGCAAGCATGAAGTCAGGTCTTGTTTTGGGGTTACTGTGTCATTTGGAAAGAGGCTTTAAAGGCATTCTTCATCATAGAGTCACTTGGGCCTGTGGTGACCTGTGGCAGGAGCTTTATAGACAGAGATGTCTGGAGGTTGGTAGGATTTTGGGGTGGCTGAAGAGAGAAGAAACGCAGATCCCCTACCTTCACACAGAGCAGAGAAGAAGTTGCATGCCATTTTCTGTAAATGGCACTCACAGCTGCTTTGCTAAGGAAGCTGTATAGCACTTCGGTAAAGAAACAGTAGGTGTCATTCCAAAAGTTGCTGTGTTTCTGTGTGTAGCTTAATCGTTCGTTGGTCCTCACTGTGTTTGTGTTCTTTTAGAAGCAGCAGCTCTTGAGTTGAGCACCTCTTCTCCAGGGTTAAATGGCTGTGTGATTCTCTGCAGAGAATTGTAGAACATGTCTTTGCTTCGACAGAAGTAAAATCTGGTTTTGTACCCAGTGTGGGAGTACAGCTTCACTTCTCACTGTATTGTCTGCGTACAAACCGTGCTGTAGCAATTGGAGACACAACGATCTTTTTCACAGCAGAGCTGTTTCAGCTTACAAAATGTGGTAAAACGCAAAGCAATTGGTAAGCTCATAAAAAGCGTTTGACTCTTGTAGCAATGGGATAGAGGAGGCACTGGAAGAATCTTCTCATGAACCTGAGCCAGAATTGGAATCTGAAACAAAAGCTGAGGAGCTGAAAGCTGAAGTAGAAGAAAAGACCCTTGAGGAGCTAGAAGAGAAATCTCCATCTCCACCTCCCGTAGAACCTGTTTCGCTACCGCAAGAACCACCAAAGGTTAGTTACAAGTCGTATCTGTGCTACTAAGTGCAGATGGAAACCAGATTGGCCTTTGAACTTTGCCTTTTTGGGTGGCTAAACTGGTATCTCTCTTTGGTGTCATGCTGTATGAACAGCTAGGCTTGACCTTTGAACTTGTAAAAACCCAAAGTTTCACCAAGAAAGGAAAAAATGTTATTTTTAAGTGCTGCTCATCACCTATTGTAGATTTTATGCTCTGTTCGCAAAGCGTGTGTGTGGGTACATGCATGTGTAGACATTTTAAAATGTTGAGTTAATACATGTTAAGAAAACACCTGGAGCTACCACCACCAAAAATTTCATACAAAGGGAACCGCTGCTCTTTCCTTGAAAAGAAACGTAACACACTGAGGCTTGGAAAATTGTTGCAGTATAGGTTGAAAATCAATGTGGGGGCACTGACTGTCTCCTTAGAGGCGGAACGCCCAATCTTAAAAACCACAGCGGCACCGTGCGTCCTCTGGTGTGGTTACACCTGCGGGCCTGCAAAGTGCTGGGAGCAGCCAGGGAGAGCTGGAGCGAGGTCATTTTCTACCTCCAGTGTGTCTCCCGTATTTTTTTTCCAATCCTTTTTCTCTTCTCCATTTTTGATTGTAACTTCAGGCATCCGTTTCCTTTCTTTGGGCAAAAGACACTTAACACTATAGGGTGTTCAGTCCTAGGTTTGGTTACACCATGGAAAGCGGTGATCTGGGAATGCTGAGGGCGCCGGGCTCACTCGAGCAGTGGTAGTGGGCACGGTACACGGCTTGTTCCGTGCCGTTGGAATCCACGGACAGCTGGAACTGCAAACCCTTCTGTACCTCCGTTGTAATGCTTGCACAACCATTATTTAACAGAGATGAACCAAAAGTGTATTTTTAGCAGACAAGTTTCCCTGTAGGAATGTCAGTGGTTTGCCATGATTAGTAGCCTAGGTCTGTTGCATTTCCTGCAGGCTTTCTCTTGGGCTTCAGTGACCAGTAAAAACCTGCCTCCTAGTGGTACTGTTTCTTCCTCTGGAATTCCACCCCATGTTAAAGCACCAGTCTCACAGGTAACCCATCTGTGAACACCTTGGATTGTCTCATTACTTCTGCAAACTGCTTCAGTTTTTTAAATTAACAGATCGACTTGTTTGACTTAAATTGCACAAATTAATTGTGTCTTAAATGTTAATGCACTCACCTCCTTGTTGCGAGTGAAGGCACGAACACGTAACAGGCGTAACTTTGGGTGATAGTAGTGTTAAAATCTGTTCTTGTGGAAACAGGAAATCCCTACTGGGTTATTTTACCTCACTTAATGGCATATGGTTTGGTTTAAAGGGGAAACACCCAATTCCCCCCCAAAACGTTCCTTTGCTCAAGTGTGTTTGAAAAGGGCATTGGTGGAAGTGGCCCGGCAGTAAAAAGAGGTTGCACCGTTTCTGAGGTGCGAGATTGCCTTGTAAGGCTAATATCCACAGAACTGTGCTGGATTTCACTATCCACGGATAATTAGCTTGTCGGTGAACCCTGTACCAACTTATGACTGTGTGAGGAATGGAAGGATTCACATTTCCTTGCCAGGACAATGCTATCTTCCCATTCCTAGGTTGACCGGGTGAGGAGGGAAAAGAGGAGAGCAAGTTTGACCCGGTGAGAGCTCGTGTCCTGCACAGGCCAAAGTGGTGTGAGACATTCTGAGACTCTCAATTCGGCTTCCTCCATTTGTATAAAAGTGCTCGGGCCAGAAAATGTGTCCTTTACCCCCTTGTATTGACACAATGTGCCAGACCGCTGTATCTTGAGTTGCTCCTGTCCAACCTTTTTGAAAGACTGCAATTTTCAGTTGAATAGCTGCAGCTGTTGTTCTTGCACTGGTTTCTTCTCATTTTTGTGCTTACAGAGAGAACCCTGTCTAGCTTGGCCTTCGGCCAAATGCATGTTAAAAAAGAAACAGGGAAGAAAAAGAAAAATGAAAGAAAACTAACCAAACAAACTCCAACACCTTACAAGGTGTCGCTTCTAGTCTGCTGGGGCTACCATGGACATCAGATAAAGGCTGTGTAATGAGCTGGGAGGTCTGTCTTCATCAGCTTAAACAGCGTTTTGAACCCTTAGGTGGTATTTAACCTGTAAAAACTGTGGGTTTTCTAGTGCAGAATAGATTTTCCGTATGCAAAACCAAAATTGGTTTTAATTTATTTGCCACCGAGAGGGTGGATGGTTGTAATGTGGCTGCAAAAGTCATTTCAAGTGATCTGTCCAAGAGAGCAGGAGATGGCTCATAGATGTCCCCTTACGCTCTTCTGTGTTGCGTCTGCTGCTTGTCGTGCTTTGCACCTTTTGATTACTTTCGCTTTGACTTTATGTTTAGGTAATGTTGTGTGGAAGTTGCTGAACAATATTGACATGGCAGGAATTTCAACTCTCAGCTCTTCTGTAGCCAGAATTAGTCAGTGCTGAGCTCCTTTTCTTGAACGCGTTTTAGACGCGGCGTGTACAAATCTGGCACCTGATCAAGGAGCTGCAAATCAGTAGCGGCTTTTTCCTGTTCTCGTGGATCCATTAGTGCCAGACACTGTGCATGTAAACGAGGACAGACGATGCCCTGGTGGGTGGATGGGTGGCTCCTCTGGGATGCTGTTCTAGCTGGTGTTGGTGATGTTACAAAGAAATAACTGCCCTGCTCATTCCTTTCTCTGCATCACTGCGGTTTCCCCCCTCCTTCTGTCAAGTTAAAAATACAGCCCCTGTAGCGTTAACTCCTCAAAGGACTGCGCGTGTACTGTTCTGGATATAAACTGGTTCAGGGCTGTTTCCTTACAGCTGTGAAGGGAAACAGGTCAGCATTTCTTGCTCTGTTTCTAGTTGTAGATGATTAGAAGTCAACCTGCCTTCATTGATAAATTGGGACTTTTCCGTGTAGCACTTTCAGTTCTTTTTATCTCCCATTTTTATTACTGCATTGTTTGTCATAGGGCGGCAGAGGGGCAGGGGCAGGCAGGGCCTGATTCTTGTCTTTTGGGATGGGTCCCTTTCCCTCCCCATGTGAGCTCCTGAAGAGAAGAGACAATGCCTCTTTTTCCTTAATGGTTGTCAAAGCTCCGCCAGGCTGAGGTTTGTGGCACGCTTGGCTCCTGTAGTAGTTGTCTCTTGAAATCCTTACTCACTGTCTTTCCGTCCACTCTGTGCTTGCTGGGAAATGCTGGGAGATGTGAGTTGCAATGAGCCGCTGCTTGGGCTGTACATGGCAGCCCTCATCTGGAGTCTTGTGGTGCTGCTAATTGTGGCAGTGTTCTGGGGACCACAGTTCTGCACAAGGGCTTTCTTCTTGAGGCACTGAGGCAGACTTCCTCTGCACAGAAGGATGGTACTCCTTAGAAAAGAACCAGAGAGATCAGCTGTTCGTGTGCTGGGTGAGAAGTTCAGTGAAATGCAGGGCAAGCAGGTACTGTTACTTGGGATTTAACAGCAGGACATCGGTGACTTCGCGGGTCTTAGCTGGGGCTGAGCGAAGGACTGAGTTTAAGCCTGATAGCTGTGAGTATCTAAGAAACGGGGGTCTGAAGGTATCGAGTTTTGCTTTTGAGGTGTAATTTACGATGCGTTCAAGATGTGTGAGTGTAAGGTGGCAAAGGAGCTACAGTGACTCACAAGGAAATACAAGGGACCAAGATATAACCGGAAGGCTGATTTTCTGAGCTTGTGCTTGGAACTCAAAAAAGCGATCCTGAAAGTGTTCTAGGGACAGGCTAATGCCTAGCTGCGTAGAGCACAAGTGATAAGAGGGCTGAGATACCTGTTTTGTGTGTAATACTTGCATGTTGCTTGTAAGTTCAGTCTTTGTTTCCGTGGGAAGTACTCTATCTGGAACCGTCAGTTGTCCTGAGGCTTAAAGGAAAATAAGGGAGATGTTTAGCATAAACCTCTTCTCCCCAGCAGTCTGGGCCTATAGCTGTTCACCTCGTGTTTAATCTTACTTGCAGGCTACTCGTGTATTTTTATGCTCCTAAGGATAATTTTGTTTTTCTAAGATAAGAACCCAGCGCACCAGCAGCTGCTTAACTGTTGTACAGAAAATGAAATTGAAGCATACTGGGAATTGCTTCAGTGACCAGCAGTCTGCATAGAAACATTTTTATAGTTCTGTCTATTTCTCATAAAGCAAATTTTTTGCTTGCAAAAAGCAGGACTGGGTGTTCTAGTACCTGAACACGAAGGGTTTGAGCATCGCGGTCTTGACATCAGGAAAGTTGAAGCGTGTCCTAAGAGGTAGTCTGTAGAAATTCATCTCAAGAAATACTTACTGCACTTCTGAGGGCTTTCGTTGTCCTCTCTCTTTCTGGTAGTTTTCACATAGTTGTTCTGCGCTGGAGGAAAATAATTCCTCGGGGACTTGGGCACAATGTGGGATTTGCCCATCTCTTTGTGTTCGTCTTGGACTGCTTCCTAATCCAGCAGGTTTGAGCTTGGCATGAGGAGGCTTTATGCCCTCTACGATTTAGTCAGGCTGAGGGATTTGTAAAGAATGGAACGTTGGGGTCTCAATGCCTGGTCAAACATGGAAAATTCACCTTAGCCGTGTTTTGGGGAGATGCTCTGATTGAGAGATGTTTGCTTTGCACCTTTTAACACTGATAACTGAACACTGCAGTCCTGGATTGGTACAGAGGAATTTAGACAGGTGACAAAACCACTCCCAAACGCATTGACATCGATGTCTATCTTCCAGAGTTTGTTTTGTGCATGCCCCTTACCCATGTCTCGTGTTGTGGGGGTTTTTGTTTTGGTGAGTTTGGGGGTTTGGGGTTTTTTTTACGGGGCCAATACTAAACAAGGCACGTTCTCCTGTTTTAGCCGAGAGTGGAAACTAAACCTGAAGCTCAGTCTCAACCTCCTCGTGTTCGTGAGCAGCGTCCCAGGGAAAGACCGGGTTTTCCACCGCGAGGACCTCGGCCAGGTAACGTGGATCAGCTTGTGTGTCTGCCAGGGACGCGTTCGTGAGAGGTGTGTGCTGGACAGGCCTTGTGTGTACCGGTGTCGTGTTTGGCCGATCGTTGACTGCCTGTGCCTGCTGCCTTCAAGTAGAAATGTGGGAATATGATTTGGAGTCCAAGCCGGCTGGAGTCAGCGTGCTCGGTGCTGCCCCTAGATGTGTTCATCCAAATTTACACGCATCTTCTAACCTCAGTGGTTCTACCTTCCTCTTTGTGTTGACGGTAGGGAGGGGAGACATGGAGCAGAATGAGTCGGATAATCGTCGGATCATTCGCTATCCAGACAGCCACCAGCTCTTTGTTGGGAACTTGCCACACGATATTGATGAGAGTGAACTGAAAGAGTTCTTCATGAGTAAGTAGCGATTCCAGCTGCGGGGACTAAGATGGAAAACTGTGTTAAGAAGTCACGTAACGCTGATTCAGACTACACGGGTGAGCTTTTACGTAGTGCCACGCTACAGATGTCTGGAACGAGCAGAGGGGTGGTAGAGCTGGCACGCTGGGTTTGGATAAAGTGTCACTTGCCTTGTTGTTTCTCCAGGCTTTGGAAACGTGGTAGAACTTCGCATAAATACTAAGGGAGTGGGAGGAAAACTGCCTAATTTTGGTTTCGTGGTATTTGACGATTCTGAGCCGGTCCAGCGAATTTTAGTTGCAAAAGTAAGTATTGGCGTTGGGTACTGAGTATCCCCTTCCAGGGATGGCTCAAAAGCCCTAAACCACAAGTAACGTGGGCCACCCTAGTTTGCACTGCTATTGGCTCTGGCATTCAAAGAAAACAGCTGAAAGAAAAACAGAGTTTTGGCATACCCCTTCTGTCGGGAGTGCTGTGTAGCTTCAAAAGCTGCATCATATGGAATTTGAGTTTTTTACCTCTACACAAATACTCCACACAGAGCTCAGCACTTGCTTTTAGAGATCCTTTAGCTGCAAGTGGAGCACGTGGCCTTTTGAAGGGCATCACATGGATCTCTGAGTTCTGCACGCTGGGGTTGAGAGATGGGAGCAGGGTTATATACGGTTTTGCTTTGAGGAACTGGAGGGGGGAAGGCAGCAGTTTT
>VYZQ01060582.1:7638-22809 GCA_013400655.1 Mystacornis crossleyi
TTTTTATATATATATATTTATATATATATAGTTTTTCCAGATGATTGGGGATGGAGGCCTGGATTTGCACTATCTGGGTGGTTGAGGATTCGAGGTAAACATTTGCTCTGTCATAAAAAGCGGGGCTGGAATCTCTGCAGACAGGAGAACAAATTCCTGCAGCCTCCAGCTTCTCCCCTAGGCTTGCTCAGGTTGCAGCCGGGCCCAGGGTGATATCACAAATCTACCTCCCAGCTCGCTGTGCCTGACTGAATCTCACTGAGTTTATACACAGCCAAAATTAAAATGTTACAAGAAGATGAAAGAAATAAAGTGAACTTCAAGGCCTGAATATTTGATAGTCTAATATTCATGAAGAGGCAGTAATTATGTGATTGCATCTATTAATTCTGGCACATTACATTGCTTCGATCTTTAAACTCTACATAAATTTTATGCCAATTAATTAAAATAAAATAAACTGGGTTTTTATACATGTTCTTTATTCTTAATCCTTTGTTCTTCTTCCCTGAGTGTGTCCCTTTCAAGAGCACGGGGGGCTGTGACTTATTGTGAATCAGGCACCTCTCAAGTGGGATGAACTCTTGGGAAATGAGACCAAAAAAAAAAAGAAAAAGAAAATATTTAATGTCTCACTTTCACCTTCAGAGTGGTAATATTAATAAGTGGGCTCCTAAAAAGAAACACCTGCATCCTGAAATTAGGCATTCGAGGCATCTCTGATAATCCAGTTCACCAGTGGCAGGAAGTGGAAAGGAAAAACCTCTTGGAAATAAAATTGGATACTGGAGGGCCTTGAGGTTGAACTGATTTCTTCAGTTCTTGATTAGTTGCCTGTGACCCAGAAGAATCCAAAGAAAAGCAAATAAAAGCCAGGGTTTCCCAGGGAAACCTGGGAAAACTGGATTTGGCATTGTGCAAAACCAATATGAGACATTCAAACCAAAATATTTATAGTAATTATATATATGTGTGTGGATATCTATAAATTCCTGCACAAAATGATTCATTCAGACTAATTAGTTCATAACGAAAGATCTGAGCTTTTTGGTCTGAATTCCTACATGGATTAAAGGGGAATAATAATGCTTCTGTGCTGATTGTAACAAGCCTTGCAGGAGTGCCATGGAATTGTGAGATATTATTTATTATTTTCTGGGAATCTTGGCCATCCCCGAAGTGCAGCCCCCAAAGGGGTGGGATTGTGGTGGGAAACCACTTTTTGTTTACAGCCCAACCTGACACCACCTTTCAGATAAGGGCAAGTCATACAAAAACCCACTCATTTTCTTGTTAAACCTCAGGGGAAAAAACAGATAAGAAAATTGTCAGATCAGTGTTTATCAAGGGCTAAATGTGATTGCAGCGCTTACATGTAATTTGTTCATTTATGTCACAACCAGCTGGACAAATATATAATTTTAGTTCACATTAGCATTGTCACAAATATTTAATAGGTCTTGATAATTTAGCATTTTTGGTATCTGTGTATTTTATTTATATATTACCAGATCAGAAATTACAGCTCAGTGAAAAATCTCTGAAATAGAGATGTAACCTATGCTCTGATATTTATATCAAATTCAGGAAATCAGCTTCCCTTTCAATAATACTTTGGGTATCATTTTGAACACAGGTGAGGTGACACCCAGTGAATTTTATATCCCAGATTTTAGTGAGCTGGATTCCCTTCCTCTCCACGTGTGCTGCCCTGGGTTGGGCCCCAATTTGCATACCTTGGCAGCAGCCCATTTTTAATTCATTTTCTCTTTGTTCTGACTGTGAATCCATACAAATATTCCTGTTTACACTGGTATTTAGGACTCACTGGGAAGAAATAACACCAGGGCTGCTTGCAGGAACCCCATGGAAGGAAATCCTGCCATATCAGAGCTTTTTTTTTGGCCGCCTTCTTTGCTGTGTAGTTCTTCCAGTGGAACAGCATGAAATAACCATTTCATGGGGACATTTGTAGGAGTTGCCCATCAATAAGATGGAGACAAGGAGACCTGGGTTATAACAAACCTTCCGTGGCACTTAAATACAAACAGAGCTGTAGTTAAGTCAGTCGATAACACTTGGAAGGAAGGAGAGGAAACCTGGAAGCAGCATTAATTCCCCTGGAATTTACACTGTTTTGCCATTTATTTTTCAATCTCGAGATTAAACATGAGAACACCCAAATGGAGACAATTGAGCAGATGGAGACAAAGATAACCGGGTGATACCCAGCAGGAAAGAGGCGCAGGATTGTGAGGGGAGCAGTACGTAGCTCATTCCCCCTTTGTTTGCACAAGTCAATACTTTCCCTTTCCAACAGCACACAAAAGAAAAGTCTCAGGAGCCTTAAATTACTTTTGCAGTCTTTACAGAGCACGTCTCCAAAAGCAAAATGAATGGGATCTGCTGGGCAGCCAAAAGGAGAAGCCCATCTCAACACATTTTGTTCTGCTCAAGACAAAATGCCTTGATCCCAACTCCAGCCTCTGTCGCTGCTGCTCCCGTCTGGCAGAAGATTTAGAGCCGAGAGGGAAAGGCTGGGCAGCTCCTGGGGAAACGAGGGCAGGGTGGGGGTTTGGGAAGAAACAGCTGGGGCAGCCTGTGGAAAATGGGAATCTGGCCTCAGCTGCAGGAGATCCTCACACCCAAGCAGCCCAAGGTGTTGAATCAATGGATTTGCTCTCAAGTCATGTTGGGCAACCACAGGGGAAAAAAAATTTGACCCAGAGAGGAATGAGTTGGGTGAGCAACAGTGGAGTCCTGTAAGCTCTGCCTTTTTCTTTTTTGGTTAAAAACCATGTTGTCTTGGTCCGTCAGCTCAGTTTAGAGCATTGCGTAAATAGTCAGACTTGGATTAATGGTTTTGAGTCTTAAACTGTAAAAAAAAAAAATTAAAAACCAACCAAAAATTAAAACCCCCAAAACCCAGCAAAAATCCCCACTCCAAGCAGAACATTTCTCAATAGATGGAGTAGATTCCTCATCTTTTTTATAGGACTGTTTTTTAATTCTTTTCTTAAAAGGCCAACCAAACTCAGCTGTGGGCTTCATATATGGCAACCATTACAAGAAATCCAAACAATCAGCGGTCTAACAACTCAGAAGTCTCCAAAAACCACATTTCTGTGACCTCAAATACACCCTCGTCCAAAAATCCCTCTGAGAGAGACAGTGACAAAGGTGGTACTTTAAAATTTAAAACCATTCTATGACTTTCTGATTCTCAAATCAAAAGGCAAGTGACCTCATTGCTGCTGACTTTCCCCTAAGGCCGAAACCACCACTAAATGGTTTCCAGAGGTGTGGCTGGAGCTCACAAAGGTCAGCTGCCAGGTCAGGGAAGCACAATTTACCTCAGAAAAACAAAATTTTGTTGAGAACTGATGTGCAGTGATGAGGACTAGTCCGTAAAAGTAGTGCAGCGAGACAGTCCGGGCAGAGCTCAATGAAATAAAGATGAGCTGAGCTGAACTGCAGTTAGTCATTTTTACTGGAGGCTTCAGAAATAGGACCTCATCTAGTGAACAAATCAACTTTCTGCATGAATTTTAGATTAAATTTAATCAGTTAATGGCATTTCTTTTTTTCCTTATTTTTGCCAAGGACCAACCGAGCGGAATTTTCCGTGAAGTCCCCAAGCTACCTTTTTAATCCTGTAGAAATAGAGAAAATCAGGAGACATGGGCTTCTTTTAATCGTTAACTAACGCTTTTAAAGGCACAGAAGGGGCTGCATGGGAGGTATTTCATCTCTTCCAAAGCGAGCATGTAATTCCTTATCCTAAGGCTCAGTATCCTTGGACTGGTCAGCTCGGGAGCAGCCGGGGGAGGCGGTGCAGTCCCAATAATTGCTTTTCGAGCGAAGCCGGTGGCTGGGAATCTTTGACTTTCCATTTGAAGCGCGCATGAAACCGTTCCTGCACAGATCCCGCTCTCTGATCTGCTCCACCTCGGTGCTGGCTCCCGGTTTCACAGCTGAGCCTTTGAACCGCGGCCTGAGCGGGACAGAAAGTGCCCTGTGCCAGGGACAAGGACTGCTCGGCATCCAGGGATCCCCAGTCTCCCTGGCAGGGAGAAGGGGCAGCAGAGCTGATTCCTTGTTTCCCGTTCCTGGCCTGTAGGATGCCCTGCGCTGACCTCGCTCGTGCTCCCTCTGGGATTCCCACCACAGGACAGCCATTCCCGTGGCATTCTTGAGCCCCGCATCAGGCCAAGGCCGTCAAATCCGGGGCCTCGATGAGAGGAGAGTGTGGTTTCCATGAGGAAAGCATTCCTTGAAAGGCCGGGCTGGACGCAGCTGNGTTCCTGGCCTGTGGGATGCCCTGCGCTGACCTCGCTCGTGCTCCCTCTGGGATTCCCACAGCAGGACAGCCATTCCCGTGGCATTCCTGAGCCCCGCATCAGGCCAAGGCCGTCAAATCCGGGGCCTCGATGAGAGGAGAGTGTGGTTTCCATGAGGAAAGCATTCCTTGAAAGGCCGGGCTGGACGCAGCTGCTGGAGCTGAGGTGGAATCAGGGCAGGGCATTGCTGGGGATGAGCTCCTGGAGCCCCTCTCCTGCTCTGAACCAAAGTTTGGGGACCCAGGTGTGTGATGTGATAACAAAGTGCCCACCTACCAACGTGGTCATGACTGTCATTTCTACCTGCAAAACTTTTTAGAGAGTTTCATGACGTTTTTTTCCCCCAAACTCAACTCTTTAGGGTCTACTTGCCTGGTTCGGGTATGACGTCGCACCAAAATACCCCACAAGTTCAAGGGAAAAAAAAATCAGTAATCTTTCAACCTGCTCTTCAAAGATCTCAGAATCTTCTTACTTCTCTCGGATTGGATAATTCTGATTTTCATACAAGATGAATTTGGCCCTCACCATGAGGATGAGGGAAAAAGCTCTGTTACAAAGGGGTTTCAGTTTTGGGAGGAAACACAGAGAATTGTGACAACTATTGAAGGCCCATGCATAAAGACAGATGCTTTCAATCCAGCTGCTCCGAATTTTTTATATTCTCTTTGCACTACAGGTGCCTGGATGGAAGGCGCTTTTCCCACTGGAGTTTTGGTGTCAGTGCGATAAGAACGTGAGGACTGATCATGTACACTTTCCTCATCATTTATTTATAACCACTTAATTAAGTTATCATGGACTCTTCTTTTTCCTTACTGGCAGTGAGGATAAAATTAATTTTCTTAGCCTTTCCTTCAGCGCCAGGATCTCTGACTTAACATTTCTCTCCTAAAACTGTTCTTTTTCAAAGGGCATTATATCATCCACAAGAAATTCTGGGGTGACCAATTCAAAACCCACCCCAGGTAAAGCGGCACCAGTCATAAAGCTCCTTTTTTTAATTTATATTCAATTCCTCTGGCAATATTCCTGCTGTATTTCCTTACTGTTCCTCTATTATACATTACAAGACCAAAAAAATTATTTGTTTTCACTTTTCTTCTTTGCGTGTCTCTTACCTGTTCTAAGTCTCCCTTTAAGACTTTTTCTCCCAAGAGTTTTTTTCCGTTAATTATTGCCACTCCTCGGTCAACAAGTACAGGGTGAAGCCTCTGACAGAANCTCTATTATGCATTACAAGACCAAAAAAATTTTTTATTTTCACTTTTCTTTTTTGCGTGTCTCTTACTTGTTCTAAGTCTCCCTTTAAGACTTTTTCTCCCAAGACATTTTTCCTTTAATTATTGCCACTCCTGGGTCAAAAAGTACAGGGTGAAGCCTCTGACAGAAGGTTGGCACTTCCTTCGCCAACAAAAACTGTCTTGGGAATGACAGAAACCCTTGGATTTGCTTCTTTGGACTCCCCTGCCCACATGGAAAACATCACCCAGCTGCTGAAGATGATAAAAAAGAGAAACACCTGAGTTCTCAAGAAAACAAACAGCAGAGCTGACATTCACTCCATACTTAATGCCTCATTTATTCTGAACGGGAGTCCTCAGTGGCTGCCAAGAAAGACTTCGAGGTTGTAGGGCTAACATTTAAAGGTTTTCTCCTTCCTTTATGCTGTATTTATCTAAAAGGAAAGAGTCTCTCTGGGTTTTCCAGGTTTCTCCATGCATTTGCTGCCTGTTACATCATTCCCAGCCACCCCAGGGTGATTCTCTTTTCCTCCCTCGCCCCAGCTGGGCTCAGATTAAGCCATCCATCAGTTTATGTTCTCTTTGGCAAAAACCACCACGCTTCTTAAAATATTTGCTCAATACTACGGCGAGAGGAGGTTCATAATCCTCTGACCTGCCTGGTGAAATATTAATAAGAGAAATCACTTTGTAAGGGGCGAACGCTTTTTTTTCATTCAGCGAGGTCTCCCAAGAACACCAGAAAATAGAAAGAAATTTCGCCGCTCCAAACCTGACAAAACCCAGCAACCAGCAGGGACCTTTTTTTGCTGCAAGACAGTCAGTATTCACCCAGCTATGAGAAAATAGAGTAATAACAAGTGTCTTACAAATAGAGTGTTTCAACCTTTCAAGTACAGAGGACATAAAGCCAGTTCCTATTTCCTCGCCTGGAAATTCTACCCAGGCTGGAAAGTCAGGATAAAACACCCCAGATTATCAAAATTCCAGACACTCCTATTATTTAATTTCCTGTAATGTCGGCCTGTGCGTGTTTAGTTTATTTTTCCCACAATGTCTGTCTTTATTTTCTCCTCAATCTCATGTTCATAAATAGATTTTTACCTCTGCAGGTCTTGTGGATGTCAAATCCCTCAAGGTGATGCCACCATGACTTAACGCTTGACTTTAGGATTGTGCTTAAAACTAATCTCGATCACTGTTTTCACTGAAAATATACAAATATTAATGAAAGACACATTTAATTCAAATATATAACAAATATTAATGAAAAACACAATTCAAATATTTAACACTGTAAAATACTGGGAATGAGATGGTGATTAGACAGCAAATGTTTACTTTTTTTTTTATTCAAATATGTTTGCTGAGTTTCTACAAAATATAATTGTGGGTATATAATTTTCTGAGCAGCTTTGGAATTTTCAAGAAGGTAGTTTAGAATCAGAAATGTTGAGATTTTCAACAATCCCTTTTGGATAAGCCCCTTTTGCTTCTTGGTCTCAGCCTGGATTTGTGGTGCTTGCCCAAGGGCTGCATCACTTCTGGTATCAGAGAATTATTTAGGTGGGAAAAGAGCTCCAAGATCGTGTTCAGCCAGTTTTCTTCGATCTAGAGTGACATTGGCTTTGGTCTTTTTGGTCTAGAGTGCCCCCGACCCCAAAGCCACCAGCAGGATCCTGCTGCAGGGAAGATTTGAAGGTTCTCCACTGGTCTCAGCTTCACGTCTGTACATGGATCACAATTTTAATCCCACATTTGCTTGCTCTGCTGGCTCTCAGAGCATCCAAAACCCCCTCCCCACATGCTTCCAGCTCACCAGAATCTGGAAGCATCCTCCTGGCTCCCCTGGGTGCTGCTGGACCATCATTTGGGGAGATAGACCCAAAAAAAGCCGAGATTTCTCAGCAGAGAATGAACAAATGGAGAGGTTTCCTTACAACTCACCGTGTGCTTTGCAGGCTGATTGCCTTAATGGCACTCTCATTAAAAGTTCTTGCTGGGAAATGCTGTTTTCCTTCTTTTTTGGAATTCCCTGCATTAATAATTAGCAGCTCCTTTTGGAAGTTATTTGTAGGAAGTGTTGCTCTCGTGTCACTCCACGCCAGACAGGACAGAAAGTACTCCACAGGTGTGTGCACAGAGCAGATCTTTTCATACCCTTCACAGAGAAGGAAAACCCAGAGAACCCCCTCCTCCTGCCAGAATTCCCACATTCCAGCAGTGGAATGAGGGACACTGGCTGTACCTGAGTCCAGGAGGGGAAATCTCCTCCCAAGGCTTTCAGGGCTTGCCTGGAGCATGGGAAAAGCTCCCCGACCTCTCCCCATCTCGCAAAAAGCTTTGTTCTCCAACACCGTCTTTATTTAATTACATATGAATATATAAATTGAAAAGATGAGGTTTAGCTCGTTAAGCTGGTGCCAGGAAAAGCCCGAGGAAAGCACACAGCAGTGAAATCCCCGAGGAGGGGAGGAAGCAGTGGGGCACTGCTGGGAGCAGCCTGGATGGGGCTGCCAGGCAGTGGAGAGGGGAAAGTTTAATTTTAAATAGAGAGAGAAAATTTAATTTTAATAGATAAAGTGTGGAATCACTCTGGAAAATAAGGATCTGCCAAAGAAGAATCAGAACATGGGGTGACTTGGGAAAAAAGGGAACTGCCAAAGAATTAAGGCCTGGAGAAAGAGTTGCATCAGGCAGGGCTGGTGACGAGGAGGAGGTTCAAAGGTTCAGCCCATGCACCTCTCCCCGCATCTTCCCTGGTGGGATCAGGGGAGAACAGGTTCCTTAACAGCCTTTAAAAGGCCATCCCTGGGAAAGCAAGGCATCCATCCTAATTCCTGCTTTCCAGCCAGAGCATAATATATGTGTGTATATATACATACATAGCACTGAAAAAGGCTTGGAAAATAAATATAGCAAAAAGCCCCAGTGAAGTGGAGGCACTCCAAATCTTTGCTCCCTTTCCCATCCCTCCACAAGCCTGTCCTGGTTATTCCTCTTTCCTTTTCGCCAGGGCACAAATGCTGTTAATTCCATCCTGTAAGAGGCCAAGGTGCTTCCAGAGGAGCAACCTCTGTGCCTCGTCCTCGACACAGCCGCACAGAACAAAGGGAAGAAAGAGCTCGATAATAATAAGCAATTATAATTCTAATTAGCACATATTTAGTGCTTTTCATTTCCAAGGCACTGTACAAATATTAGCTAATGAATATTTGGTAAGCAAACATTTCGAGCTTCTGGAAGGACTATTACAAACCATGAAGAAAATACTTTGCAATGTTTGGCTGACTTTTCCTCCCTGCTACGTTTGCAAGGTTATTATTTGCTACAGCTGTAGCTTAATCATGGCAAGACATTTTGTATTTCTTATTTTTATTGTATTTAAATACTGGTGTCTTTGATTAGACTTTAAGAATTTGGAGGGTGTAGGAATAAGCTCTTTAAAGCATTTTTAAAAGAAAACAGCGATGGCAATGTGGAAAAACAATGATTTCGTGTGGGCAAATATTTTGCCTGAACTTTTCCCACTTTTTTTTATGGGAATATGACCAGCCTTGGGTCTGGGCTGATCCTCCCGTGTCGTGCTTGTGCTCCCCTGTGGAATAATCCAATATCACCAATATCCTGATGTTTTGCCTCAAGTTGGCACAAGGGTCTCCAATCTATCCCACAATGGCAACTTTGGGGATTCCCACTGGCCAGGGATGCTGAGCAGCCATCTAGGATGGCTGATTTGGTTACAGGGCACATCCCATGGTTGGTTTTCTGGGATTCCCACTGGGAGGTTGCAGAAAGCAGAATGGGCACATTCCAAGTGCTTATTTCTAGAGACATCCCAAATCTTGGGGCAGGTATTTCTCTTTTGTCTTGGGTGGAACTGTTTGTGCTTCATGGTGTTGGCAATTGTTCTGGTTTGAAAGCAAAATCAGTGAGAGGCTCCAAGTCAGAAATACAATTTAATAGAAAGGAAAAATAAATACAACAGTACACAAGAAACTACCAGCAGAATCAGAATATACCCTGACACCCTGTTAGTGGGGGTGGTGGTAGCAGTCCAGATGAAATGGTCTTGTTGAAAGCAGTGATCCCACAGAGAGGTCTAGTAGCTCTTGTCCTCTGGAAGTCCAGTGCGTAAGGGCTGCTTGTGCTGCTCCAAACCCCAGGTTATATCCAGGTGGGAATGCTTGGCTCCTCCCCGCTGGGCGGAGCATCTCACAATGGGCTGGTGTTATTCTATGAGTCATGTGGTGGGTCCTTGATTGCCCATTAAACAGAGATAGCTGCCGGAGGGAGTTATCTGTGAGTCATGTGGCACAGCCTTGATGGGCCATTAACAGGAGATAGCCCAGGATCAGTTATCTCTGAGTCATGCAGCACAGCCTTGATGGGCCATTAGCAGGAGATAGTCCAGGATCAGTTATCTGTAAGTCATGGGCAAGGCCTTGATGGGCCATTAGCAGGAGATAGTCCAGGATCAGTTATCTGTGAGTCATGGGCAAGGCCTTGATGGGCCATTAACAGGATATAGCCCAGGGGAGGAGGCAAAGATAACACTGCCCCTCCTGGTTTCAACAGCCCCTGAAGATGGTGACAGAATACAGACTTTTGGGCACATCTTACATTGCAACCTAGGACAGCGATGAGAGCAAGAAGAGATGCACACACAGTGACTGCACCCAAACCTCTCAGAAGACCCAGTAACCCTTTGGAGTTCAACCACCCAGGGGTTCACCGAGCCAAACCCCTCAGATTTAAATATTCTGCTGTGTACAGCCAAGCTCTTCCAGTGAGCTTTCCTTGAGGGCTGTAATCGGTCCCATCTTGCCTTGTCTTTGTCCTTGGCTTCGAACTTTGTGTTCATTACCTTGTGCAAATTCTCTTTTGCCCAGAGTTCCATACCAGTGATTCCTGTTCCGTTTGTACCCACGGCACCTTTCTGAAGCTCACGCACCCTTATCCCCTCGTAATCAGTTTTCTGCTTCCCAAATATCCCCACTTTTGGCGCCTGCACAGCAAGCTTTCCTCACATGAAGCGACTCGAGTACTCAGCTCTTTCTCTGTCTTCCCTCACCTTGTCTGCTCCAGTTTGTGCTTCGAGCAGCAGCTGGCCACTGGATTCATCTTGCTCCTTAAATTCCGCAGATCGTCTGTGATCTCTGTATTATTTTCTCTTCCAATTGCTTCTGCCTTGCTCTCCTCACACAATATGCACTCAGCAGCTGCTTCTGCCACTGCCTCTGAAGGCAGAAGTGATTTCTCCTGCCAATTTTCCACTTTCCGCTTCTCTCAAGGCTTGATCTCGTTGTGTGCTTTAAAGTCAGTAATAATATAGTGCGTGTGACATGTAACCGAACTGGGGATGAAACAAGGAACACGGAGAGAGCAGCCAAAATATTTAATAACAAACTGTGATATGCACCGGGCTTGACAGGCCTGGGGAAATCCACACTGCTGGAAACGACACCCAGCGCTGCCAAGGGGCAACCCAGGCCCCAGGCATCAGCCCAGACAGGCAGGGATTGGATGTGGAACGGAGCACAGAGATGGATCTGCTTTTGAGACTTCTTTTTCATAGTTATTTCTGGTTGACCAAAGTTTAGTTATTTGCAGATACCACCTCTCAGAAAAGTAATTTTCCACATATTTTTAATAGGAAACCTGTTCTAAGTTGCAGGGATGTTTGTTATTTTAGAAAATTCAGTGTCTTGGATATTTGCTTCCCATCTCACAGGGATTTGACACCTCTGGAGTGTACACTCTAAATATTTTAACTCCTGTTTAAAGTGCAAACTTTTCAGGCTGGGACAGCTTCTACTCCTCATGGGGAAAAATCAAGAATGCTTTGGAATTTATGTTATTTGGTAGCAATATGTAGGTTTAGAGCAGATTTTAAAGAAATCCTCCCCTGTGAGCGTGGGCAGGCCCTGGCACAGGGTGCCCAGAGAAGCTGTGGCTGCCCCTGGATCCCTGGCAGTGCCCAAGGCCAGGCTGGACATTGGGGCTTGGAGCACCCTGGGACAGTGGGAGGCGTCCCTGCCCACGGCAGGGGTGGGATGAAATTAGTTTTAAGGTCCCTCCCAACCCAAACCATTCTGGGATTCAATAGTGTGTAAAGACAAGGCACACATAGGATGGAAACTGATTTTCTCTCCAGCTTGACTCTGCATATAAGGGTTTCCTAATAGAAGAATGAGATTATTCAGTGCCTGGCATGGTGAATCCCAGTTTGATGTAAAAGTTTTCAGGCTCTACATTTCCACAAGTAATCTGTCCCAAACAGCTGAACACTTTATTTTCTATTGGGATAGAACTGAACAATAAAACCCCCATAGCTTACCAAAAATCAAAGTGAAAAATCAAACCTAAGTGGTGTGTGGGGCTTTTGTTGTCGTTTTAATACATAGATTAATATTTCCCAATATTGTCATTTGTCCTCTACTGTTCTGGATGTCACCAATGTCCACATAATGCAAAAAAGATCATCCAAAATTAAGGCAGGGATCATCCTTGCAGTATTTCCAGTTAATGGGGAGTGTAAAGTGCTGAAAGTGCTTAATCAAATATGACTTTTCTGAGTGACTTTCGGAGGTCTCGAGAAGCTTTGCAAGTTCCCAGCTCCTGAGAGCTCCCGTGTCTGCATCTTCGCTCCCCGCCCACCATGCGCAGCGCTGGGTGATGACAGTTTGCTGCAGGATGCGGAGACGAGGCCACGAAGGGAAATGTGCTCCAAGGTTTGGGAGTGGGGACCCTGGGAGAGACAGGTGGGAAACAGATTTCATTCCTTCTGCCAGGAGCCGGGGTCAGGTTCAGCCTGTAGCCTTTCAAAACGTGACAAAAAGGCAAACTTGGTTCTTGAACCTGCTGAAAAAGCCCTAAACTGTTTAGATGGTGGGGATCATCAGGCTGCTGCTCAGCAGGGAGCTCTGATTCATCAGCATCAGGGTTTCCCCTCAGCTTTCTGCCTACATCTTCTGCTTAGCTTGGCAGGGACATTGTCAGAGAATAAAAGGCTTCTTCCTCGTGTCAAAGGGCTGGCATTCATCAAAATGATAATACTTTTTACCTAGAGCACCTTTTAGATGAGGTTCACAAAGCCTGTAAAGATGATGATAAAGAAAAAAATGTTGCAGGATTTTTTATTATATTTTTGGCACTAAAACTGCTACTACATGAAATGAGAGATTTTTCTTTTATAAGTTTCCTTTGGCTTTAACTTTGTAAATATTCCTTGGTTAAGGCAGTGGACTGCTTTTCACACAAAGCCTAATCCAAAGCTTGCTAAGGTCAACAGAAAGCTGCTTATTAATTTCAGCAGGCTTCTGAATCAAGCTCCAAGTGCAAAACTTGCTCCCTCAATCAAACAAAAAGTTTTTGGAACACAAAAGAAAAATTCACACCCTCTAGGATCCAGCATTCATTTGTATGGATGATTTCCTTCGTTAGGAGGATGGTTTAAATTCCAGTAAATCTTCTGGGGATTTTTCCGTTGATTTTGGTATTGTGTTGTGTGCAGTCTGAAATACTGAGGGTGTTCTCTGACCAGTGCTGGGCTCTTTCACCTCCAGGGAAAATGGGAAACGTGATACCCTAAAAAGGGGGATTCCCAACCCTCCCTACGGGATTGATAAATTGTAGCAAGAACAGAGAGCAAAGTTTAGGGACAGTTTGGGCACAGCTGAACTTGTTGCACTGTCTGGAAGCAGCCACCAGAGATGGTGGAAATAATGGATTTGATGTGGTGGCAGCAAGATCCAGCAGTGCTTAATCCAAGCTGTTGGCCTGCTCTGGAGAGTGACCCTGACTTTCCCAGCAGGGAGTAGGGAAGGGTTGGTGGAAAATTGCCCTGGAAGGTTCCAATGCTGGGAGATGTAGGGTGGGAGGGGCTGGAGCTGCCCCCCAGCTCACAGATTTGGGGTCACCTGTCCGAGCACAGGATACAAGATATTCATGCCTTGACCTGGTTGGGTATTCCAGGTTGATTTAAGGAAAACTGGAGAGCTGCTGGTGGGGCTCAGTTATTCCTGGTTTTCAGTGGCAGGCAGATAAACATTGGTCCAGTCTGAAAAATCAGAGATTTATAGGGAAGCTTTGAGGAAGGGGGAAAAGTGAGATGTGCAGAAAAGGTAAATTCTTCCAATATTTTTCACTGGTAAGGGTGTTCATTTCTCAGCATCAGGGAGAAAACTCATGGAATACCTCTGCCTCTTGGTTATACCAAACTGGACAGGGCTGGTTGAGTCCTCTCTATTGGCCAAGAGCAGCACCAGAAAGAGAAATTAGGGGATTCAGTGATTGCTCCCCTAGCCTTGCTCCCAGATCCTTGTGCAATCCAAATCCCATGCTTCCATCCACTCGTTCCTCCTTGCATGGCCAAGATAATGAGAACGTGGACCTTCTAAACAAGCTGAGATTTCAGTGAGGGCTTAGAGAGCAGCAAAACCTTTCATGGGCAAATGCCTCGTTTGCATTTTCTAAGTTCACCTCGGCACCTCGGATATCTGCTCTCTGCAGGCCAAAGCCACAGAGGAGAACAGGGAGTCACTGGATGCCAAAATGCACAGAATTGTCAATTATCCAACTGTGACTCGCTTTTGGTGTCCATACAAGCCCTTGGATCACTCTCCTTGGGCTTACTGTAAATATAATTCCCCATAAAGCTGCTGGTCAAGTTTTAAAACTTAATTCCAAACCCCAGGGAGGCTGGAATGAGATGACCTTTGAGGTCCCTTCCAACCCAAACCCTTCTCTGGTCCTACAGTCCCCACTATTACTGGGATTCAGTCCTGACCCGCTCCATTCTAAATGGCACAACCTTACAGGGACAGTATTAAGAACCTGATTTAAACACCCGTTAGCTTAAACTTCCTTAAATACAGAGCTGTTTGCTTTTAATTAGCTGTCTCCCTATGCCTGTCCGCATTTGCAAAGACACAGAGGGCAGCGACTTCTGAGGTTTTGAAGAATGACATGAAAATAAAGAATAAAAGACGCAATTACTCCCAGTAAAGATGGATCTCTACCCCCAGCTCCTGCCTGTGAGCTCCCCCAGCTCTCCTAGACTGGAGACGGGAAGGAATGTGCTCCCAAAGTGGGGTTTTCCAGGGAATATGTCCTTACTAGCAGAAGGAATGAGTTCATCCTTCCCAAAGACAGAAGAATTGCTGCTCAGTGGGTGATGAGCACACTGAAGGGACACTAATAAATAACACTGAAGGAACCACAATCTGAGTGCGCAGAGCTTTCTTCCCTAGAAAACACCTGGGGAACGCAGGAGCTGGTGAGCATAAAGCTGGTCTGTAGTTTATCCTGTTGTTTATGCTCCAAACCTTGTCCTCCAGAGGGAAAAAGGCTGTGATAGAATTACCTGGATGAGCTCCTTGATCTTTCTTGGCTTCCTCCAGCACAGCCTTGCAAGCCTTGGCTGAGATTGCCAAGGGAGCAGCATAAGAGAGGGCTCAGCTTCTCAAAGGGGATGGATATCTGCGTTTTCCTCACTTTTAAATCACTGAGGCAGCCCAAACTCTCTGTGTCAAATATCTCCCGGTCTCCATGAGGAGGTATTCATGGAAAAATATTTTAAAATT
>VYZQ01060583.1:3387-26341 GCA_013400655.1 Mystacornis crossleyi
TCCTATAGAAACAGGGGTCCAGCAAGGCCCTGAATTCCTCTCTAAACAAACACAAATGGTGGATAACTAAGATAATCTCCAAAATAAGGAAAAAAGAAAAAAAAATATGGGAGATTGCTGAAAATTGCATCTATTTATGTCTCAGTCTCCAGTATTTAACAACCACAGAAACCCAGAAACTAAAACGGAAAGTGTAGCATTAGTAGCACTCTGATTTCAAGCCAGCCACAGCTATTTATTTTGAGAGAATACAGAAAGAGGAGGGAGGGTTTTGTGAGAGAGCCAAAGCAGTGCTTCATGTTTCATCATATCCTGTTTTCAAAGGTTTCATTAGATTTACCCTACAATTAATTTTAGGAGCAGATCTTGCAGCACCCTAAGGATATCTGCTCTTTCCTGGCTTTGCGCTGCAGAATCTCACACTGAACTGAAGATAATTCTAATCCACACACTTTTTCCAAGTTCGTCAATGGTCTGTAAAGCAAATTATTTGCTGCATTCCAAAGTTCTAGATGACACATTAGTCTTGTCTTGGAATGTTGGGGAGTTTGTAACACACCTTAGTAATCTGATCTACTTCCTACTTGATCAAGTATGACCTATTGATATTATTTTGGAGCTTATAAAGACAAAAAATAAAATTTTTCAAAAATCATTTGCTTGACATGAAGAAATCCAGTGGATCATACAAAACTGAAGTGCTAATGAAGAATGAAAATTAAAAGCATAGCATATACTATACGAGGGCCTAATGTAATTTTCATCAACAAGGCTAAAACTATTAGTTCAGTGTATTGGAAAGATTCGAGGCAAATTCGTAAGTACAGAATCACCTATTTCTTAGACTATTTTTCCTAAAAAAAGTATTTATTAACAAAATAAAAGCATTTAATAATAAAATGCTGAATTTAATGTGAGAGAAATGTATCATTATCTGAGCTGTAATTTAAAGTAGCTGATTTTTTGTGGTATTGGATAAAAACGGGTTCCTAAAAATGAAGCTTGGGAACCAGTAACAGCAATGTCACTTATAATGGTTACAGTAGTACCAGAGGATAATGGTAATTATACTCTCCACTTGCAAGCATAGCAAAATTATACTTAGTGTTATGAAAATAGGAGGGTGTCTGCTTCAATCTATTTGCTAATCTAGATGAAGGACCCTTCTTTGCTCAGAAACAATGTGACAGGAGAGGTGTGGGTACACTCATACACGCAAAGAAGACTATTTATTTATACAGCTTGGGAAACAAGAAATTAGGTGTGCCAGGCTTGAGCAATACCTATTATCATTTCTGCAGGTAGCTTACTGCCCTGAAATCAGTCCTGTGATAATTATTTCAGGACTTGATTAGGTGGCATTGCATAAGAACGCCATTTTCCACTTTACATCCAAACCCTTTTTGCGGTTCCAAAAGAAGATTCATCCCAAAGCACTTGATAGTAGTAGGATGAGAGAAAATGTGCTTTCAGAAAATGGTAAGGAGGAACACAAATAGCTCAGGAAGAGGCAAATGGCACCGATCAGTGACACTGCTCATGGTAGGCTTATTCTCTAATGATAACATACGAGAAGTCTGATGCATACCAGTATCTGAATATGGTTAGGTTGGTGACTGAAAATAACAATAATTGTTTCATGTCCATTTATTCATCTTTTTCTCAAGCATCAGAAGAAAAAACTTGCTGGGTGGCTCACCTAGGTAATTTACATTAACAGAGGTTTCTCAGTGACTTGGAACAAGAGCCATTTCTTGGATGTGAGCTACTTGCATGTATTAGGCATAAGCACTGTGTAGCATAGGTAAATTTACTATTGCTGATGGTCAGTAATTTCCTTATATCCTCATCTTGTGAGCTACTTTTAGACTACCCAACAGAACGTTATAATGCAAGAAATCATATACTGACACTAACTTGACATGTTTTCAGAACTGATGTATAAAATGGTTAGTCAGGAAATAAAATTTCTATCTGCATCTTCAGCAAGCTTTCATAAGCCAAACGTAACTCAAATATACAGACTTTTTTTTTTTAATTTACAGTAATTACTGTTGGATTACTTCTAGAATTTTTGGTGCTTGAAACTATGCATGAGTAAAAATTTAACGTTTTTAAAAGATGACCACCTAAGTGATAATTTCTGAAAAATGCAAATCTTGTCATACAGATGCAGAATTTGGAATCACAGAAAAAAGAATAGCTGAAGAAAACGCTTTTATTATGGTTTCCTTTCTCAGAGAACTGTTTTATTCTCACCACAATAACAATGACTTTTTAGAAAAAAACATAGAAAGAAAATAACAATAACAACATATTAGTCCTTGAAAGACGGCATTCAGAAAAGGTCTGCTCACATGTTACAGATTTTGGAAACAATATTATCATTGTTACCTGGTTACTTCTGATAAACTAGTTATGCTAGCTTCACTGTTAGTTAAAAAAAAAAAAAGAAATCACCAGTAGAATCTTTAGCTTTATAAATCAAGGAGATTGGTAAGGGTGTACCTACTTACTCCTAAAAGCATCAGTAGCTTAAGCTTAATTAAATAAAAATTTAGTAAAGAGCTATTGATAATTGCAGAAGAAAGAGCATGAATGTGATCACATAAAAGGACACTCCTTTTCTCTCCTGTCCTGAGAACTCCCTAAAGTTGAAGAAATTACCTAAAACTGAAAAAGTCTCCCTTATGGCCTAGTCTCCCTGCCATGGATTGGATGTAGGAAATACGTTTTGTAAATTTGACTGTGAATTGAAAGTCCAAATACCAAAGACTGAGCAAAAACACTTTGAAAACTTGGTCCAACAAACCAAAAAAATGCGTCACTGTCAACTAATGCTTCTGAAAATATTCATTGAGGAGATTTTAATGATCTGAGATGGAATCTGAGAATGTGAACCGTAATCCAGAGCAGGCAACTGATTAGGGCAGCTCCATCTCAGGAAGTCCTTCTGATTCTAAGCAAGGTCTGTCTGCACCTATGTTAATGATATAGTTCAGACCAGGAGGATGCTTTCACCTGAAGCACTGGTATATTGTACGTACACATACAAAAGTAATGATACTTTTGCAAAATCTATCTTATTCCTCTTTTTTAAAGGTACTTGGCAGATCTTGTTCTAGTGCATCTAGCTTTGGCCACAACTATACTGTGCCCAATTCTGATTCATCCACCAGGGCTTTATTTATGCCAAGTCAGCATCTCTCACTAGCTGTTGACTCTCTTCTATTAAGAGATGGTTGTCATAAGGTATCAAGAAGGACTCTTCTATGTGTAAGTTAAATAAATTCCTGGTGGCAATCTATTTTTACATTTTGTGTAAGTGCAAATAACTTCTAAAATATTTTAGAGTCTGGAAGTTGCTTCACTCATTCGTCTAAAATACCTTGACTTTGGTGACCTAAACACAAAGACTTAAAGAAAAACTCTTAGTGGAAGATTTCTTGTTGGGGCTCGCCCTCTCTTCCCCTGGGGGAGATGGGCATAGGTGGACGCTTGGGGGGCAGGGGGGTTCCCTCTCCCTGTTCCCTTGGTCATGTGTACCCCAAATCCTGTCCCCTACTGGTCACTTTGAATGTAGCCCACGGGAGTTCTGTACTTAGGGGGGTTCACAGGACTCTCGGGAAGTTGTTCTGGGGTTGTTCTTGGGGGCAGTCGCTCCGGCCATGTGCGGCTGGGAGAATAAAATCTGAAAACATCTATCAAATATTGTCTCCTTGATTCTTCCACGGGCCAAGGCTGTCTCCCAGGGAAGGTTGCAGCTTCCCCACTGCAACAATTTCTCTTGTATTTCTTTGCAGCAGCTACTGATGAGCTACAGTGAGTGGGTAACATGGTGATGCTGCATGTGTCTATTGGGTTAAATCCCTACTAGGCTGACTAATTTAAAGTGGCTTTATTTCCCTTGATAATGAATTGTTATTTCTATCACTTATACTCTTTAAATTTGAAAAAAATAAAAAGATGCTTATTAAATAAATTTCAAAAATGTTTGCATGAAGGTTTAGTAAGCTTACCAGAACAAGGGTTATGACTGCATATGGCATCATGATCAACAGAAGAACACCACCTTGGAGCTTCCAGAGAAAACCTTAATACAAATACATTAATTTACCAACAGGCACTTGGAAGGCCCAAGACAAGCCCACAAAGAAACTGTTTAACTGTGGCCTTTCGCAGTAGAAGGAGCTGATGTTTATTGTTCAGTATTTACAGGTCTCCTCCAGATGTACGAGAACTAGGACGTGTGTCTTGGCACCAAGGACTTGTCAGTCAATCAGAGTCTAGATAGTTCCAAAGGTATTCCCTGACTGTTTCCCAAGCCCTTCCTTTCACTCTGCATAGCAGTGAGAAGTCACCGCAGGATGTGTTCTCATGTCACCTGGGTTGCGCAGTTTTCCCTTTCAAATGCAGAAGCAGGTGAATTGCCATTCCTTCGGCAGCTAACACTGTAAGGAATAGCCCGGTAACAATTTTTCTTCAGTATTTATAACATTTTTTCATGGTGAATTTGAAATCTACTACAAGGGAAAAACAACTCTCTATAAATAGTAATTTCCTAGCAGCTGGAACAATGTCTCCCTTTTGTTTCAAAATAGTAAGCAGGCCTGGAATCATATCTGAAATACTTAATTAGAAGTGCAGTATATTTAGAATATCTACATTTTCAGGCACTTCTCTATTCACCAGTCTGCAATTGTTAGACTGGGATAGAGTTTAATAATGCCTCCCAACACAATCCCAACAATGCCCAAAAATTCGTTATCAAAACAAAAGCACCTGGCTTCTGTTTGGGATTCCCATTTCATGGTAATAGACAGTATTAATAGAAGTATAGTAATAGACAGAATTTGTAACATAAAGACTCGGGACAACCAATGCAATACCTGCTTTGGTAGTGTAAGTAGCTCTAGAGCCTAATTTGCACAGAGTGCTCACTACAGTTAGCAGAATATCAGACAATGGATTTAGAGGCTGAAGACAAAATATGTCTACAGAGGACTTTTGACCTATATAATTTTTTAATTCATTCCTAATTTCTGACTCTTCCCTCATAAAGAACATGGTCTTCCTGTGCGAGCTGTGGCTCGTACCAACTTCCTAGCTGGCAAAGTCAACTTGTAAACCTTCAGACCCTTCTGGCAAAACATTCAATCCTGAGGCTTGATTTACCAGGCCAAAATTCTCCATCCTATAGACCAAGCCAGAGATGACATAATTTTAACTAGACTACAAAGCCTTTTTTTTTCCTCAGGTACTTGAGAATTAGGTTCTTTAGTCTCCCTTTTTCAAGATAAGGCAAAATGTTAACAATGTTAACAATGACATGTGACTTCCGAGACGAAAAATTAAAACATGAGAATACACCCAACTCCTAATATTTTGAAGAGGAGAATCTGTTTTGGGGGACAATGAAAAGGGAATATACAAAGTCCTACTGTTGTTTCAGTATCACATAACCCTGGATAGAAGGTGCGCACAAAGGCCTGAACATAGAAGAAAATGCAGAAATTAACTGAAGAGAACATAAAACAAAGAGCTGCAAACAGGTGAGGGACAGGCATCCAAAAATGCCTGTTTACAGGAAGCATGACTCACTGGGTACCTTTTTTGTGCAATGGAAAAAGGGAGTCCCTGGTGTGTATGCAAGCCAAGCAGTTTACAAGACCAGTGAGGTGCACATGCTCTATACAGATAAATACTGCTGTCCTCAAGACAACACATTTATCTTCTGAAATAAATAAATAAATAAGCATCACACTAGTACTATTCCCTTCCATATATTAGTAATGAAAATGCTTTGAACTTAGACTTTACTAAATTGCAGATAACTAGCTCATTAACTAAGGAAAAGATCATGTGTTTTTGAAGTGGTTGCTCTTGTCCTTGCATTTGATTGTCCCCTCGTGTCTTGTATTACTCATGATTTTAAGCCTAAAAGTAAGATTATCACCTTTTGGAGGCAAAGACCAAGTATTAAATCTTTGAAGCACAATGAATCCTAATTAGGTATAATCAATAATAATTATAGTTGTGTAATGGAAAATAGGAAGGTGAGGAAAAGGAAATGGCTGAGATCATAATAATTACTTTCTATTTGGACTGGCAGGGAAACCTCGTGTGAGAAGCTGGCCACCTGAGAAAACAGATACCTATATATTTGGATTTTCCTTGGAGTTTAAATAGCTAAGTTAAAATATACCAAGTATGCACGACACACGATTTATAACTTTAACAAACTCTGGAAGCAGAGTGCATGAAGTTCGTGTATCTCTGAGGGGTTGCTGTGGTAACCTCTTTGGAACGCAGCAACTACCACCTACCTGGCCAATTGGAAGTGTTACATTCCTCTGCTAGTAATCCACTCCTCCATTTAGCCAGAGGTCAGGGAGGAGAAGGAGGTGACTCTTACGGAGGGAACAGAGTCAGAGCCACAGAGTATTCCACCAGAAGGGCAAAGATGCACTAGGTGTTAACCTCACTATATAACAGCCCCTCCACATAGAATGTGAAAGCCCTGTTATACCCACGAGATACAAAATAATTTGGACGAAACTGCAAATAGAGCTCTATGACACTTCTGATCTAATCTTTCATGTTACTACTGAGTGCAGGTCTAGGCCACTCCTGGTCTTGAGTGGAATTTTTTGTTAGGGTGGTTCCCCAGAGAAGCTGCTGACCATCGAGGCTGTTGTGGGTACAGAGTCCCTCACTGCTGTGCTAGACTGGGCACACAGAGAGCCAGGGTAATCAGTTACTGTGTAGCATGTCTCACAAATTAAATCGTAAGTCCTCTAATTTTGGCTCTGCATTAGGATGTACTGCCCTGTCTTCTTAGGGCCATCAGATCACTACAATTAGGGGACTTCGGCTCATGAGGACCAAAAAATTAATTTTATTGGGTTTTTTCAATTTGATGTTCCATCTACTAAATGAATTCCTTATAGAAAGCATTATTTTTTTGCAATACATTTGAACACAGTTATGATCTATAACCTTCCTTATGGAGAAGTATTAATTTACTACGATCCATTATTTTAAAGGCTTTCAAGCTTAGTATGATGTTATCCACAGTATGAAAGACAGGCTTATCACCCTTTCACAAAAGAATAGCATCCTTGTAGCAACTGTAATTATAGAGATACAGCAATATAAACATCCTTAATGCATATTTTAATTAGGTTTAGTAAGTGAAAATATTTGGGAGAGTCAACTCAAGGTCAGTTGTCTAAGGACCACTTTGCAGTGATTCACCACTCTGTAGTGATTCACAAAGCACTGAGTGAGAATTTCCACAGCCACTCAAGAAAATACGTTATCCCAGGTGCTACAGCCACAGTGCTGTGTGCACTGCTGAGGCACAAATGTGTAAAAGGGTTAAACATCCACATCCATGAAAGTAATTGAAATAGTTCCCAACATTACTTCAAATGAAGTAATACAACTAAGAATAAAGAGTGGACTGCAAAACAGCATAGGAAAAGGGTAAAAAGGAAAATACAAACACATTACAAGTCAGAAGGACCTGAGGAAGAACATACTCTCACAGATCGTTAGTCCACAGGATTTAGCTGTGAAGCTAGATACTTTCAGCTTCAAATATAAGCTTCACAGAAACAAAAGTTTCATCTTTAAGTAATTTCTTTTTATACTTGCAATGCTTTCTCTATCACTGTGGAAGTAAAACAAAGGTAGGAATGTGTGGCTTCCAGTAACAGTGATAGAAACAGGTGTTTTTAGCATAGTAGAGAAACCTGTGGTGTACACATACAAGGATTCCAATTATGAATTCCAATTATGATTCCAATTATGGAATAATCTTTTAAAAAATCAGCTTGCATAAAAGTAATATATAGACATAACTTTCATGCATTAGTTCCTCATATGCCATGCAATTTTCTGCAGAATGTGGCATGGTGAATAACATCTCCACAGGTATTCAATGAATATTTGAGATGTTTCATTGTATAAAACCATATGATGATCCAAAGAAAGAACTGTCCTGGAAAGTTTTGTGACACATTTCAGAACTCAGTTTGCAGACCATACTTGAAACAGAGCCCAGAAAGCTGTTGTGTACAGCTAGGTCAGACATGAACATTGGCTGTGAGGTTTCCTGAAGGCTAAACATATGATGTGACAGATGTGAAACAAAGGAACTGTAAATTGCAGGAGGTTAGAATTTATTTTTTATAAACTAAGTATTTAACTATAGGCAGTGCAATCTAAAGGCACATGCACAAGCAGACCTGCAGGCCTGCTGCAAAGCACGGTGAGATTTGGCATGGTGTAAACTGCTGGATAATCCCTGGCACACGTACAGTGGGACTGCAGATCAAGCACATACAGGTGAATCCTGGTGATAGGGCAGACAGAAGCAGCTCCTGAGGAGGGCAGTGCTCAGACAAAACCTCAGGGTTACTGGTGCACTGTGGGAGGGACCTACGCAGGCAGAATTAACTCTGTACAGATGGGAAGCTAACCCCAGACTTTCTGTGTTTAAACGGCTGTGTTCTGCTGAAATTGCCACGCTCTAAAAATATTACCCATTACCAGTCGCTCCTTATCCATATGTTAACAACAGGAGGGTTTTTTTTTCTTTTAATAGTACCCCCAGCAGTGGAAGCAGCATTAGAGATCACATTCAACAGTGGCAGCAATATCAATGGTTCTCAGCTTAGAAGACAGATACCTGTTCAGCTAAGTAGGATTTTGGTTAGCAGAATTCTTATTTTCAGCAGAAAATAGTTACTGATTAACTGTGAAGGGCAGTGAAAATGACCAAGCAGGAAACAAAGATAAAAATTTTCCAAAAAGAGGTGTGTCCACAGCTAGTACTACCTGCCATCCACTTTCCACAACTTACGAAGCTACCAAAAGTTCTCAGAGTACGGCAGTCACAGTTTTCCAAGGAAGGAAGATAAGGGCACAGAGACATCCACATACTATGCCAATGTCTCCTCAGTTAATTCAGAGCAATCCTCAAATTTTTAGCACTGGAAACATACAAACATGAGTGGTGTGTACTAATCACTGTCACAATTATTTAGTATTTCAAAGCATTCTTATATGAGTTTCATGACAAAAAAATTAACGTAACAGAATATTTAACAAAGCATTAATAGAAAAAAAACCCCAAAGATGTAATATCCTTGACTTCTACTGCTTCCCCCATGTTTGAAAATATGTATACATCAAACAGATACTTGTTGAAAGAGTATATTTATTAGCAGTACACTGAGTATATAATTACAGCAAATTAAATAGAGTACGCTGAGAATTAAATTTATGAGACAAAAGATACTATTACAGTAATTATTATTCTGAGTTACTTTTGTATATGACATCAAAGACTTTAAAATGTTACATTCAAGCACATAAAACCTTTGAGTCTGATGTAGTACTTACATTTCCAGGGATTTTGATGACTTCTGGGTGAAATTCACAGTTGCATTTTAGCTATGCCGAAGAAGGGTGAAAGATGGAGAAATTGAGTCCACTTCAAGACACCATAATGAACTGGCTGCAGAACTGGAAAGAGGGCTGACAAAATAACGCACAATTTTGACTTCAGCCAAGTGGAAAATTTTTTTTTTAAATATTAAATGTTAAACGTTTAATGTTAAAATGTTTAGAAGTCTATAGATAGAGTTCTTCTCCCCATGAGATTTCAATATGTAAAAAGTATCTAGTTTTCAAAAGTGAAAACCAGAAAAGAATTGAAGTAAGTCTGGAAATTCTCTGCAGTTACAACTAGTTCCTCAAGGTGCTCTTCCCTTCAGTGGCCCAGGACTCTTAGCCAGAGTACTATTGCATTTTGGTGTAACAGCAGTAGAGCCCTATGGCTGTGCTCTCTGCTCCCCTGAAACACAGGGCCACACAGACCAGCCTGCAGGCCCACACTAAGGTAAACTGCAGCTTCCCCCTCTCCATCATTTTTGCTGTACTACAGCATGCAGCCACACCAGACATCAGAACTTCCTCTTTCCTGCTTCCTCCCCTTTGAAAAACTTTGAAGGTGAGGAAACATCCTCCTTGTCTCCCTTTGGTGTTCCCTTAGAAGTCCTTCTCCCTTTCTGTCATAACCCATCCTCAACCATCACCACATCTCTGACCTTCCTGAAGGATTCACTGACCACCAAGCCATAGGTTGCTCTTCAGACAGTCAAACCTTAAGTTAAAATTGAAACACTGGGTTTCTGTCCTCCAAGAGATTCTTTTTGAAAGAGCAGTACTGCAGTTCTCCCTCTAAACAAATATTTAAGTGCTTTATAATTTGAATGGCAGTAGACATAGAAACACTCACTCCCCACAATTAAATGGAGTTTTTTATGTTAAATGAAATCAGGGAGAAGGATATGAAGCAAGATGACATTTAACAGCAACATTCAGTTCAGAACAATTGCTTCATAAGCAACAAAAAGTATCTGCTGAAATCTGGAAGAAATGCTTGATTACCTAACTGAAGACTTCCTATCTCAGCTATTAAACTGATAAACATTCACTTTTTAAATGTTATAACTTTCAGAGTTCTCTGCTTAATCTTCCAGCACAGACAAAACAAGACTTTCTAATAACACAAGCACAAATTTCTAAACCCTAATGTTTCTAAGGAATTTTTGTAAGCTCAGCTTTGAAAACATGATGGAAATAACCAGAACACCTGTCTACTACTACTAACACATGCATACACACACACACCCCTTATTCTCAACTATGTTTTATTTGCTTTTAATATTCTTGAAGAGGATGTTTTCAACAATTTGATAAATCCAAAGTACAACATTCTATCAGATTTTGGGACTACAGAATTTAGAGTACGTTCTGTTAGACTCCAGCAAAGGTATTGTCAAGGAAGACAGAAACCCCTATGCATGACTGCTTTAAGGAAACTGTTGTGCCCATGAAGCCCATCACAGTACAGCCTCCCTGCCCTGGAACAAACAAGTAGTGTATTGCATTACCACATCTGATTTATGCTTTTAACAGCTGTTTGCAAAGGTGTATAAACGGTCTAAAGACAAAATTATGCAAAAATAAACCTGCAATTATTCAAGGCATGGAAATTAAATTACTCTGTATTTACTCTGACCCAGGTGATAACAGCATCTGGTTCTTAAGTTTAACTAAATGGTGCCTGAAGGCCTTGGAAAAGCTCTGCAGTAACCTAACTGTTCCAAACACATGAATATGGCCCTCCAGAGGCCTGCAGGGAGACCTCCAGCAGTACTAGCCAGACAGCCATTACAAGAAAACAAAACCACCTCTTGAACTGCTTTCCCAGTAGGTTTGATTATAGGCTTTACAAATTACAAAATTACCTTTAAAATGTAGGTGTTCTCACCCAGCTTCAGCAAGTGGAATAACTGCTAGAAAATGCAGCCCGTTAAAAACACACATATTTGACAGCTAGATCTTAAAGCTGTCGGACAGAAGCACCTGGACTTCTTCAGCTACAGATTCTGTACTTCTTCTGTTGTTTTATTTTATATTAAGCTGCTCTAAGCCACATAAAATGATCTAGTATTTCATATCACTCTTTTTATTACTTTTTTCTTACCATGTCTTAATGCCTGACTCCATCTGTACTCCTTCCAGAATACCAGAATACTGCTGACATTCTTCTCCAGACTTCTCTATTACTGGACTTTATTCCTAGATTACAGCCTTACCATTACTTTTGTCTAACAATATCGCAACATAGATCTCAGGCCTCCAAATCTTTCATACTCCATGAAAACAAAGGTGTTCAAAGCAAACTCTGCCAACTAAATCTAAGCACTACACAGTTTTCATGGGTCAAAAAATATTAATTTTCAATTAGAGTTTCATAATTTCTAGCCTCACTGTTTCCAGTTGATTGTCCTAGAAAACTGCTGTGTGCAAGCTGAATGCCACTAAAAAAAAAAAAAAAATCCATGTAACAACATACTGAAGTTAAAACACCCACAGTTATAGTGAAAGATTGCCAAGGCAGAATTATTTCAGTTTTCACATTGAATTTTTTTTTGTACATAAACAAAACATTTAAGGAAACAGAAAAAAATTGTGAGCAATTACAGACGCATTAGATGAACTATGATGCAAATAATAAATAAATGCCTAACATACACCTGGTTTCATATCCTAGCATTTCCCGTTCTTTAGGAGATAAATAGATTCTTGAACTTTGCAATAAAACAGATGAATAGATTACTGGAATTTTTAGTAATGAAATACTACTTAGTCACTAAACCATCAAAGATGTATTCCTTTCCCACTTCCCCTACGTGAGGATATATTACTGAAATATTTGCTAAACATTTAAAAACTTATTATGATTTTGACACGCGGGAGACTTGAGGCGTTAAAAGCCAGCAAAGCGAGTGAGGCTGTGCAGAAATGCAGAGCCCTGAAGGGAGCTCGGGGGAGCTGAACGGCGCAGCCTGAGCAGGAGGCAGCAGGGCCACAGGGCCAACTGGCGCTACCCGCTGCTGCCAAGCTGGAAATGTTAGTTTTTATCCACAGTAAAGAGCTGCGCTATTCTTGCCCTGTCTATCATCCCCAGCTTTCTGCTGAGGCGTTCACTTCCAGCCGTGCTAGTCCCTGGATAACCATACGCTCAGGTAAAGATCCCTTCTAACGCGCCATCCCTGATACTTTATTCAATCATTCACATCCACAAAATTTACACACTAACTAACTCCAAAATCCTTCTGCAAGCTCTCCTTAGGTATAATACTACAACACATCCTGACAACACAACCTACTGTTGCCCTCTGACGACTGCTCTTGCTAAGACAATATTACCTCATTATTTGGCTACTCTTCAGGGTGTTACACAAGCAGCTGTGAGCCTTACTCCTTTATGTGGAGCAGATTTCTCACTGCATACTATTAAAACTGGTACCCCTCCCCAGGTCTAGGCTGTATGTAGGACCCTTACAGACAATGGCCATAAGAACAATTACAAAGAAATTTTAAAATAGCCCCTGAATGCATCCCACAAAAGAACAGATTGTACATTTTGTAGAAACCTTTTCCTTGAGATGTCACTTGCAAGAAATAAATCTTGCTTTCAGCTTCCTCAAATTTTTATATATGGTTGTGACTCTACAACTCACCTTAAAAAAAGGCTTCCACTATTATAATTTAATCTCACTCTAGAGCATCATGCTTTAAAATAATTGTACTTACAAGTCTATCTGTTATGTGACTGTAAATACCTTCCTTTAGAACTGATTAGAGAACATCATCTTACATTTCTCACTACAACACAAAATTAAGCTCCAGTTAATTTACCAGTCTGAACTCAGAAATACAGAACTTCACAAGAAACTTACCCCCATTAGTACCTGGAGTCCACATCTTCCAACTTAAATCCCTCGGTAGGCTGCAGCATAATTCTCTTCCTTCACGGCCAGCTTTCATTCTCATTGCAAAAAGGCACTACACAAAGAATAGTCCCTCTGTCTGAAGTTGTACTCAGATATTGCTGTGGTGCACAAAGGGAAGGGAAGTGCTCATGGATCTCACAAATTGCATAAGCTTATGTGAACTGAGGTGAACAAGTTTATTATTTGTCAAATACAGTGATACTGAACTTTCTTTGTGTAGTGTGTAAGATCATTACACAGGGTGAATAGCCACGTGTGGCTGAAAGGTTGTAGACAGAACAGACACATCACAGAGATTAAGATTTCTGAAAGAAACGGGTTCAAGGAGGTATTACACAATGAGACAAACATGTCACAGGCCAAGGGGACTGGACAAGTGTTTACAGAAACACAAGAGCCTACAACAGCACAAATGGCTCAGACTGCCACCTGACGAGCCACAGAGTCTTCTTTCTATATTATTCTCAGGCTCACTTTGGTACCACCACAAGTTAATTCTACTTCAGAATCTGACCCTGTAAAAAACAGCGACCACTAAACCAGCAGTCAAGCTGTGCCTTGTTCAGCTGCTCATGCTCTGAAATTAACGTTCCCCATTAGAAAAGGCCATTGGTCCACTTGGTCACCTGCACTTCGATGCAAAATTCAGAACTAGGAAGCCTGTTTTAGTTTCGTCAGCAACTTCTGAGAAATACCAAATGCACAGGCAAATCTTGCAGAATGCGAATAGGGTTGAGCTCTCCCTTGTACTGCTACATTAAAACAACAGGTGTACAAGCTACCAGATGCTCATAGACAAGTACATTTTCCTTCCTGCTGTTTCCAGGCACATTTGAAAGTAAAACAAGCTGTCGGTTGGGGCGGGTTTCGCCTGTATTCCCGAGGGGTGTGCGGCAGAGCCGCCCGCCGCCCGCGCTGTGCACAGACCCCCGCCTTGAGGGGCCGGCGGGCGCACGGGCTGTCCTGTCCCGCCCGTCCCGCCGCTGAGGGGCCCCGGCCGGGCCGAGGCCGTGGGGCCGCGGTCCCGCCTGGCCCTCACTCGGCCCTCGCCCCGGCCGCCCGGGAGGGGGAAGCCCTCTCTCCGGTGGCGAGATCAGCGGGCTCTCCTAGCCGGGTCCTACCCCACCTCACACAGCAGCGCGGGCAGAGCTCGTGTCCTGACTGCAGGCGCTGCCGATTATCTGCAATCGCCAAAAGAGCCTTCAAGAGAAACCTGCCAGTCACCACTAACGTTTCTCGATTGAGCTGCTTGAGGTGCCGTAAGGGCTGAGGTGGCAGCTCTGACCTCACCAAATACCCCCAGGACTGGACATCTCTACATTTCCTTAACCATTTTTTTTCAATAGAATATTAAAAGTAGCATACAATAGAATAACCAACTACTTCTTAACGAAAAAGCTTGAATAGAGGATTAGAAAAAATATCCTATTTTTATAAAGCATGAAATGAAATGGGGACATAGCAAAACATATTCAGTATACCAGGTACCTGTGCTGAAGACTAATTTTACAAAGCAGAGCTGAAAAGCAAAATGCCTTCTCCATAAAAGGTAAGAATTTTGCACCAAATGTTAACCACCGTAACGCTCGGACATCTGTAAATCAGTTAATCAGGACTGTTGTCTTGGTGAATTTGGAATACTATGACTTAAATTACATAAACATTTATAGCAGAAGGGACAGGCAGAGCTCTTCTAACCCAAACCCACTCAAACTCAGCTAGGACAGCCGACATTGACAGCAACGTAAGAATCTCTGTGTAGGGCTCAAGTTTATGCTTTTTAAAATAAGATGTTGGTTTTTTAATAAGTGTTGTTAACACATTTTAACATTTGACCTGAGGAGTTAACGATCTCTCACCGCACATAAAATTGCTACAAGTGAATAAGCAACATCATCTGGAAAGTTTGACTTTAAAAAAAAAAAAAAAAATCACACGGAAAGGTTAACTCTGAATTAAAGAATTTTATTTTGTGCATTTCAGAAATGAATAGTGACATTTTCTAAAATCAGTTGTTGCTGTGATAGACAGACATGTAAAGCTCATGTTTCCATTTTACATTACAACATGCAGTGTGAGAATGATACATTAGTTTACTTGAATTCTCATGTTAATCATCTTTCAATAAATCAAGAGCTATTAACTGTGTAAACATCAGTAACAGTTAAAACTGTTTCAACTGGGAGGTAAAATAATTCTTAATATGATATAGATCAAGAAGCACCAGCTGGAACACAGCTGATGCACAGTTCTTACTGAGTTATTTAATTTATTTCTATTTTACCAATTTTAAATTTGCATTACTAGAAGTTTTTAAGTGTAAAATAGAAATGATAATGATACAGCTCAGGATCAGTCAAGATAAGTCAGCTACTTTTAGGGGATAATGACTTGATCTATATGGATATCAGCTCATGTTATGTTAGATTTAACATTGTTTTCTTCCCTCTTCATTTTTAAACTGTCTGGCTTGACAAAGTGTTGAGTAGCTTTTTGAGGAAAAAAAAAAAGGAAAAAAAAAGAAAACCCGCAAAACCAATAAATCACCACCCCCAAGAAGTTAATAACCTTAAATCTTACTTTTGTTGCTACTTAACAGCAAAGTCAACCAATACATATTTTCCCCTATTTAAAGTATTTGTCACTAAAACTATATTCAACTAATCAGTGCAGAAGCAACATTATAAATGGGCATGTTTAGAAGTTTCTTAACATATGTATTTTTGTGTACACAGTGGTGATTTATCTTTAAAATTTTACTATTAAATTAGAAAAAAACCCTAGCAGTGACAAATATGCAGTCTATATCAGCAGTGCAGTTTGCAAAACTGGAAAGCAATCTGTACATAGCATAGGAAGGTTCTGATGAAAAATTTCTCATGTTTTTTTTTCCAAACACTTAAAGAGTGTTATTGCCAATGTATATAATTCTGACACCTGGTGGAAATCTTCAACAGTCATAGCTCTTAAGCTTTGCTTCCAATTTTAAAATGTTTCCATGAAGAAAGAACAACTTTTTTTTCTGCCATTTTGTTCCTGCTTTCTAAGCCACAGGAGCCATAAAACATACCTTGAAATAATAGACAAGAAATAAGTATCAAGGAAAACAGTAAAGCTAATGAAACAGTAGGACATAAACCTCAATATAATTATCAAGAAATTTGGAAAGTTTAGTGCAGTATGAAAAATACTTTCTATGCCTTTGCACATTAAAAAAATAATCTGTAGCTGACATTTCAGTAACATTTTTGATCAAATGACATTTCTTATGCATTGTGTCGAGAAAATAAAAATTTCCCAACCCATGTACTGCAGCAGCTCAAAAGTTCAGGTATAATAGAGACGTTACCTTTTCCTAAGGACTGAACACTTCAGCAAGGGAGTTAAAATCCTTATTAACCTTTCAAATAAATAGTATATGAGTATAGCCATTTCTTACAATTTATCTCTCTTGAGCCTGTTAACTTGCCCTTACAATATCTACCTGAAATACATCTCCCTGAACAAGACAGCATGTGTGCACTGTACTTCAGACAGGATACAGAAACTTTAAAATACAGACATGATCAAATCTTGATCTATGTGTTTTAGTGCATTATAATTACATCCTGTATTTGTTTTTTCAGCATATGTTGTCTAACATTAAGAAATAGTGCTTTTGCTTTTCTGCCTTGTGATGTGGGTAGTGTTGTCAACCTCACTCTGTGCCTGTTTATTGCACGAAGATGATAAAATTGTATGAAGAGTTAAGAATTACCAACTGCACTCCTCAGTTTGTGAACCCTGATATGAACTTAATAAGGACAGGCAGGCATCCAAATATGAAAAAACACGTTTTACATCATGTTCACTGGATTTGTTCCTGAAGGACACCACACAGAGGTAGCATGCTTATTGTTATTGGTGTAATTTCGAGAGGCCCAGCAGCCTCACATTCTCCTCTCTGATAGTAGGCCAGTGTGTCTTTCCATTGTGTTAAGTGTTTCCACCTGATTAACAGAGCTAGGATTTTCCCAAGAATGAAGGGCTGAGGTGACCCTATCTCTTCAATAAATAAAATTAATAAGCAGTCAAGCACATTGGCCTTCCCTAACGTATAGGCTGCGCATTGTATGCACTTTTCTTATGAATTATCCATGGTGAAAACCAGATATAGATGAAAAAACAGGTTTGCTATATGGCTCATGGTATTTAAATAAATCTAGATTAACATAGGATGTTACCTCATTATTGCTTGAGCTAACTCTCAAAGTAAAGGTTTCAAGATTTTATATATAACTTCAAAAGTTGATTTATTACAGTATTCATACGTTTTATTTCTGTGGTTGCTTAGTGGAGTGTTCAATTGAACACATACAAAAACATCCCCATTATACAGTTCAATGGAGAGATAACATTATGCCTTCATTAATGCATAGTGCTAGAGCACAAAGCATACCAAACTCAGAAAGCTAGAGGTTAGTCTACTCCTCCTTAAGCATGCATTTGCAAAAACATCCCTTTACTCTTTAAGAGACAAAGAAAAAAAAACATAAGAGCTGTGCTACTTATTTTTAGCTCAGGAAGGAGCCAATTTACTTTGTTACATTAAGATTTTGTTTTGAAAAGGCTAAAAAAACCAAAGCTACTTAAAAGTAAGTTTGTGCATATTCTTAAAATTGCTCCTTACTAAAAGTTTCTGCATCAAGTGTGCACTGCAGTTTTATTTTATTGTCATGGCCTGATTTTCAAAATACCTAAGCCCTACACAGTTAGAGGGCACAGGAGCTGCTGGCATTCAGCATCTTTGAAAGTCAGGACACACCTTAAGTGATTGTGCAGAACAGTTAATTTCCCTTGCAGTGTAAGCCAAGTGTTCATTTATGCCCAATAGTAAGACCACAGAAGTTTCATCAAATCAATCAAAATTAACTTTTACAAGTCATAAAGTATTTCAAGGATAACACCAATCGACCAGGCCTGAGTTTCACAGCTAAAAGGACAATATTGCCCATTCTCATTGGTTAGTTCTGGAAGCCCTTTCCAGGATGATCTGATAAAAGAAAACACAAGTGAGAATTGTTGTTAGATTATAGATTGAAATTAAAAGAACATTTCATTTTAAAACCTTTTGGAAGATTAACTCAAGAGGAAACTAAAAAGCTTGACTACAGGTCAGCTGTCCTATAAGCACAGTATATCCTTTAATAAGTGAAATCTAATTAATATTTTTTTCACCTGCAGCTGGGAATTGTAGTGGAAGTGTCTCTTCTTCAAAGCAGACTCTGCTACTAAAAATAACTGAACTTACACAGCTGTGTGTGCTGCTTCTGTTTCTCATTCTGGTAGTTTTGCATTTGGAAAATGGTAACGATATTCAAACTACACTTGACATTGATTATAGTGCTAAAAAGTGACAATGGCTGGAAGACAGCATGATTACATAAACTTTCTTTTCCTCCGTAGGAACAAAAACGCCCCACAAACTAGCACACTTAGAAAAATGTAAGTAGAGCCTGTTGCTACGTTAATTAGTCTGTGCAGAAATAATGTATCAAAACAGAGTAAAAGTACACGACTTCAATAAGACAAAAAAAGCAGAGTGTTACCGAACCGCAAGTTATTTCTGATATTACCAAAAGAGAGATGTGGACAAGACACTGTGTAAGGCAAAATATTGCTTAACAAATCCTTTTTTCTTCCTCACGTGGTCAGACAAACTCTTCTGTCATGAGTCCTACTGAATTACACTTTTGGGTACAAATTAATACCTGTTTCATGTGCTGCCGAACAGATTATATGGATGAGATAATCATCCATATAATGAGGGCAAGGTTTTTTGTTTACTTTAGTTTGTCTCAAATCCTTAATCATTAAAAATAAAATAGCAAAAGAGGAAAAATTGTGCGGGTTTGGTGGTTTGGTTTGAGGGAAAACTCAAAATGCAAGTTCCTGTCTCCTTAGAAAATCAAGGTTATTAGTATGATGGGTTCAGAATCTTAATTTTCTCACTTAGAACACAATAAATCCTAACAATATTTGGCATCATTTTAGCTGCTGAAATTTTAACCTATCACTACTAGCCCTTTAACTACTATGTTTAAAAGTTTGTTTTTAAATACTTTGATTTTTAAAAGAAAAAAAAACACTGACTCTTTCTCTGAAATTGATTTCTTGTATGAAATTAGATCCAAATCTTTACATAAGATTTATTTCACGCAGTCTTCACATGGATAAGTATTAGGAATTCTGGAATCTCTAAAAGGCACTAGATGTCACCTGTATTTGAAACCTGACTTGAGATCTGCCATTGCACATATAGCAGTCAACCTCCTATCTAGAAAAGAGATCCTGTTTATACAGTAGATCTGTACTCTTACATGCAACTGGATGGTAGATACCACTAGCCCGGTATTTTGAATATTTGGAATCTCTGTTTACTGTTATCTTACCTTTCAAGATGAACATAGTGGCGAGAAAGAACATTCTTAATCATAACTACAGTTTTTGCATATATCTCTGGACCGATCAACCTGGAGAAATACAATTTGGCACGAAGAAAATACCCAATTGGCCATAGCCATTCCTAAGCAAAGAATGAAAAGAGCTGATTATCAAAGCAGTCGGTTTGAAAAGATGACCACATTTTTTCTAAAATTGAAGGAAGTAGCTCTTACAGGTCCTTGGTGATAATTAAAACCTCTGGCTACATTGTAGTTGTCATTGTCAAGAGCATTATCATATACTCCACAGTACACCATATCACTGCAAGAAAGAAAAAATACATTACGCAAACAAAGCCTTAATTAAAAATAATACTCAGAAAAGGAAAACAGAAATCAACCAAACAGTTTGTCATTTACACTTATTGATGGTTAAGTTAGGGAGGCCTCCACCAGTTTCTGCACTTTACATGACAGTGGAATTCCAGATAAAGTTTAGATCTGTAGAAAAATGGTCCATGCCTTGAAAGGACTTAAGAGTCATAATCTTACCCTTTTACTGAACCTGTAGTGCTGTACACTATATCAAACATAAGTATGTCCCAAGATGCATATTCAACAACTTTGGTATGATGCCAAATTTGACTTGCTTACTGTGAGGCATCCAAAACCACCCAGCCATTGCCTATAAAAGAAATCAACTGCATGGACTTCTAGAACAGCAAACGAATTGTTCTGGAAGTACTTCCTGCAGCCTTATTTCATAAGTATATGTGAAAATTTCACACCATCACCACCACCCCTGCCCCACATCAAATAACTACTACTGTTGTGTTTACTGTGTTTAGGAATTAACACTAGATTTTATCTCTACTGTACTTACTCTGGGTCTAAGGTTTTCATGCCTAATGGACCAAGAAGTTTTTCCTCTGCTATCTGCAGAGCTTTCCAAGCTCTCTCAGGTGTGAACAACTCAGGGGCCTAATAAAATAAGATTTAATGAATAATCTTTGTGTATAAATACACATAAGGCTATGCAGAAGACAACAGAAAGCCTGAGTTTTGTGTTACTGAATCAACTTGTAGAACCTGAAAGTCAGAGTAAGCAAGAAAAAAGAAGGTATCCAGTGTTTTTTTCAATTCTGATTTTATTTTAAATATCCTTGCCAAGTATTATTACTGAAGCTTTTTACAAATCCAATAAAGACAAAGAATCTATCCTTTTCAGCCAATCTGATGGGAAAAGCAGCCTCCCAGACCTAGCCATAAAAGACATTCTGAATACAGTGAGCACTGCAAACTGGCAAGTCCTGTCATGATATATTTTTAGGAGACAGTCCAAGATGGACCAATATTAAATGCATGGGAAAAAAGCCACTTTCCAAAAGTTATTCCAAGCAATGTAGGTTCCTGATAGAATGCCATGCAGATGGACCTTAATGTTTTCTTTATAACGAACTAAGCTTGCACTTAAGTGCAAAGCCCACCTCCCATTCCCCCACACTTACCACAACCATTGCTACTGGAAAATTTGGCCTGAGTTGGTAATCACACCATGGACTCGAAGCTCCATAGCTGTCTTTATAAATTCCACGTTTGTGTACAAGATCTGGGTGTTTTTCATTCGGATCTGCTGGATTCTCAGAGACAAAGAACAGCTTTTCAAAATGTCCTTGAATTTTTCTGTCCCACTCATCATATGTGATAATCTCCTCCTTTCCTGCAAGATGTTACACAGAGTTTTAATTTTCTGAAATCAGACATAGTAGCAACAGCAGAAGTATGCTTCCTGAAATCCTGACACTTAATATAACAGGAGCAGACCTAGCATCACCTCTGCCAGTCTGTGATTCCCCATGTTTAGGCCAGTTGTACAGATCACAGGAGGAACAGCTCACTGAAATTTCTAGTGACAACATCAGTCTTCACAGGGCACATATTCACTTGGGCTGGGTAAGTTTAAAGTAATTTTGTGATAAGAAGAGTATTCCCTCTAAAACATAAGGTACTTCTGATGTTATTTATGTAAATATTACCAATAAGGGGTTTTCTGCGTTATGAATATTGGAGGGGGGGGATCAGAAATAAAAAATAAACACAAGTGTCCTCCATCATTTTACTTCACATTCTTGTAAATGAATGATACAATCATCAAAATACACAGTAACCTTATCACTTATATCCATTTTGAGAAAATGGTATTCAGGCTCTGGAACTCCTTGGTAATCCGCAGAATAAACTATTTGAAATATTGAGAAGAAAGTATCAACTTTTAATACATTTTTATAGTAACAAAAGGATCTTAATAATACAAGAGAGTTTCCCAAGTTTTCCCCTTTAACCTCTAAACTTTCTTTTGAGGGTTATATGGTCACTACTTCACTGTTTTAGTTATTTTCATACCCCAGTAATACAATTATGAGATGTGCCTGTTTTTACCATGTCTTTTTACAGTGACTCCACGGAATGGAAATATGTTTTTCCCAGATAAATCCATCAACCAGCGAACAGCCGACTTGCACAGGCCAACCATTTCCACAGCAGAGCCATCTCTAAAATAATAATGATAAAAACCCTCATTCATTACTTTAAAAAGGCTATTACAGTTCAATGAGTAACTGAAAAATTTAGATTCATAAGTATCTTATTTAGACAATTTCTCTTTCCTTATTTTTCTACTATTCCCCTATTTCTCAGTCAGGGAATGAACTTGATTGTAAACTGGCTTTTTCCGTAAAACAGCCTTATTTAAAGTGGTATTATCACATCCAGCTAATTAGCACAAATGGAAGATAATTTTATACCAGCGATTAAGAATGTGAAAAAAAAAAATCAACCCCAAACAAGGTGGTCCTCTGATGTTATAACCGTGTTCAACACAAAGCTTCTCAACTCTATAGACACTCCGGTAACTTAGGTAATAGTTCTGCCATAAGAGATTACTCAAGTCGAAAGTGAGGGATTAAAATAAGCACTAAACACACTTCTCGGACTTGCTGCTTTTTTCAAGTAATATTCATGTAATCAATATATGCAAACATTTCATACGGTATCATAATCAGCTTTACTGTCTGCTTGAGTGACGTGAGAGAGAAAGTTCCATAACTCAGCCTCTTTTGGAAAGTACCTCAACCTCTCTTGGCTCCCTATTAA
>VYZQ01060586.1:0-10246 GCA_013400655.1 Mystacornis crossleyi
CTGCTGCAGAATTCCAAAACCTGGGGTTTTCATCACCCAAAGTACTGGACACCATGCCTGGACACTTTTTCCTTGATCCATTATCTAATCAGATTCCATCCTTCCCTTAAACAGTTGCTTTTCTTCTCAGTTTCTCCAGAAGCATTGCTGCTACAGCCAAGTGAATGAGATCAAGCCAGTAAATATCATGTATCTCCCACACGGACCCATCTTCATGGCTCATGGCCTGATGAGATCAATCCTCCCCTTACACACAGTTTTATCTCCCATATCTTGGAAAGACTTTCCTTGGGGCTGGGAGTAGTGCTGTTGTCCAAGATTTCAGGACAGAACCTACATTTATCAGCGATCAGATCCTCAGTGACATCAAGCAATAGTAATTTTTTTTTTCCTTATTTATCTGGAGTGGGAAACATCTCTTCTCCTTTTCATAAAAAAAATGCACTTGACCAGCTATGTGTTGCTGGGCATGGGGGAAAAGAAGGGGAAATAAATGAATTGCTCCTTATCTCCCCATAATGATTTGTTATAACAACATGCAAGGTTATTTTACTTTAAAAAAAAATCTCTCCCATGATAAAACAAACCAACCAACAACACATTGCTCCTCCTGTTCAAGTCTTTTTACTCCAGTACCCACTTCCTTCCAAACCTTACAGATGGCCCGTGTTCAGCTCTCACTGACCTGTGCCTGGTCCCCCAGGACCCTCAGCTGCTGTGCTTGCAACTAATCTTCCATATCATCCCTGCCCCACAGTCACCTCCCCTTCTGTTCCCAGCTGCTATCACTAAAATATTTACCACTCGCTGAAGATGGGGGTGATTTCTAGGAATAGAACAGCACTAAATAAATAATGACAGAGGGAGCAGAGATGGGCCATTTGCCTGCAAGAAATTTTTATTAGGGAGAACCTTTTAAGAATGTCTCCTCCATGGCAAATTACCTTCCCCTCTGTTATTCTGTCCACTTCTTTCCCATAACACAGTCACATTAGTTTCCAGACATAATTCATTTATTTATCAATATATGGGAGCTGAGTAGGGAGCATCAGCACAAATTCTTTTCTGGGCGAAAATAGGCTGTTCTTGGCAAGGGAGGGAATAAAACCCACACACAGGCCAAAGACTGCTACAAACACAAAACTGCTTCCCAAGTAATGTTTCTGTCAGGCTATGCCATCTTCACAGACTGGGCAGCACTATGGTTACTACAGAGAGCACAGCTGGGAAAGCTGGCTTTAGAAATGGATGGTTTGTACCTATACTGCAGACTGCAGCAGCGAGGTACTGACCCACAAAAGGTAAGTGCCAGAGATTCAGGGATTTGCATAAAGAAACTACAGCAACTCTAAACTTAAAACCGACCCACCACTTCAGTATTATAGAACTTACTTCTGTCCTTGGTTAAAGGTTATAGCAAATGCTTTCCAGCTCCAAACTTCCTGGCTGCTGATAGACAACACACAGCAGCTTACAACTCCCTAACGCCAGGTGGGAGAGAATTCAGAGCCACCTTCTCCCCAGGGAAGAGTCTGCATGTGCTGTTCCAAGCATGCCGTCACTGTCAGGCAGCACAGCAGTACTGGAGCTGGTCCACAGACCCCTGCAGACCACACACATGCACATACAGACCCACATGCAGTCAGCTCAGCCCTTGCCTCTGGCACTCAAAGGACTCGAAGAGCTTTGAGTGCTAAAGGAACAAAGTCAGGCAGTTTAGGGGAAAAATACATGAGCTGACTCTTCCTATTTCCTAAGATAATTATCCAGAGGAGGCAGCTAGCCTCTATTCCCACCCTGAAGTGCACATAGCACAAGGTCTGGACAGATAACGAAGAGAGCACAAAGGGGTTCCACGTGTGTACCTCAGACTCAGAAGAGCAGGGAAGCTGTGCCCCAAGTTTTACCCCTAGCCTCTGCCTGGCTGGCTGCACTTGAAGAGTCAAGCACTCAGGCTCTTAGCTTATCCCAGAACCCTTAGGCTTTGTATTTCACCCGAGCATCCCTCAGCAACTGTGGCTTACCTCCTGGACCATTTGGCCGACTGCCTCCCAAAGGGTCTCTTCCAGAGCACACCGTACAGCTGCACTTTGGTGCTGATGTCCAGAACATCTGAATCCGTCTGTTCCATGGAGGGAGAAGGGGATACAGAACTGGATTTTGAAGCGAACATTATAGATGGATCTGGTTCTAACTCTTCCCCCTCTGTGTGGCAGCTCAGGGAATCCGATTAAATGCAATGAACCAGCAGGATGTAACCAGCCCAGCAGACAGAGAGACTGGGCTTTGGTTTGAATCAATAACTTGACTGCTCAGCACTCAGTCAGTAATTCTCTCCCTGATGCACAGATGATGAGAGTTTTCTCATTGCGTATTACTTCCTGATGCATTGCAAACAGCACACATCCCAGCCCAAGGGAAAAAGAAGAGTGAAGAGAGTCAGACATCAGAAACACAGAGAGGCAGAAAGAGCTCATCAGAAAGAAAGCTCTCAGCAATAACATAAGCCAAAATACCTCTGCACCAGAGCCAGCTTGGAAGGTTATTTCACTCGACATTGCAGCACTCCATGCAGAAATTAGGGCAAGACGGATGTTTTACTGACAGGCATCTCTGACACATATTCCCAAAATCTCGTGCTTGGAGACAGGTTCTTCTCATTTGTCCTGAGGAAAATTGGGGCAGAGTGAGTGGGAGCCAGCAAGTTCGATCAGACTCCCTCTGTCATCAGAGGTGGGGGGGGGGGGGGGGCCTCGCTATGCCAGCCTGGCACTGCCCACCTGGGGAGAGTTCACGTGGCTGCTGGGTTTGGACTGGGCAGTGTCCGTACCGCACGCCCCGCTCTGCCTTAAAGGGCCATTGCTGACCAAAGTTAGAGCATAAAATCCTGCCTGCTTTCATGCCTTGCTGCATCTTGGAGATGGGGCAAGAACAGCCTCTGCCCTGCCTCTTAGGTACCAGCTCCTTCTTGGCCCCAACATGGACACATAGGAATATGTCACACAGCTCAGGTAAGTCCATGTTCATCTCCTGCTTAGTATTCCAACAGCAAGTTTTTTAATCTGGTTCCCTAAGTCCTTGTTCCTCTCTTGAAACCCTTTCTCCCTGCACAGGTACAAACACCGTTCTCCAGAAGAACCTGTCTTTTGTAATGCCCACAGGAAAGCAGATTAGCATCATATTGTTCTTTACTGCATCCTGCCTCACCTCCAGGATTAGAAATTCGGGAAGAATCCTAGCTGCTACAGAATCTGAGGTTTTGGGATATCGTATAACCAATACAGACACGTACATGCCGTACGGAACGTATGCCATAGATGCTGAGGCATCTGCTCCTGATTTAACCTGTGCCATCCATCCTATATGAATCGACTTTGATGCTGTAATTGCTGGATGTCAGCCCTTCCCCATGCAGTTGCTCAGAAGAGACACAGTGCAGACACATGGTCCTTTCCCATCCCCAACCAGAAACCTGAGATGTCCTATAGGCTAGATCACATACAGGACATGGGCTCACTTCGCTTTATACAGTCAGAGGCACTTGCAAAGCATCTTAAAGAGAGGAGATGCACACAGCCCACCTCAGGTTCACAGACTGCATTCAGCATTAGAGAAATTAGAGATGCAGGTCCCTAATAAAAATCACAGTTGATTAATAGATGAGAGAGTCAGCAAACTCCACAATTTGTTACTTTCTCTCACCCTGGCTTTGACCAACCTTTTGGTCCCAGACAGGACATGTCCTGAGCAGCAGCAGAGTGACATTCAGGCAGAGGCTGGACAAGAGAGCAGCAGATACTGCCTCCATCTCACGTGAGCCCTGACTCTTGGATATAACACTGCATTGCAGAAGAGAAGCATTAATGCTATAGACACAATTCCGTACACAGCACTAAGAATGAAATACTACTCATAACCAGGAGAGGGAAAATTTTCCCTCAAATTATGTTGCACAAAGGGTAAGAATGATTCTGGGCCCTACGGCCTCACTATACTCTATAAATGTGCAGTGAAGACACAGAGCTCCCATGTAAAGACGATCCAGTGCCCCTGCCGTTGTACTGCATCAACAATGCAAAGATCTGACAGCAGTGACCTGCAGTGAGGGGAAACAGATTTTCATCCTTTACTTATTTTTCATTCTTTGCTTATTTTTACCTTATACAGACCAAGGGAGTAAAGGGGTTTCTAGCTTTGAACATCAAAAAGTGAGATTTTTTGTTTTTCCTCCAGAGGCCTCTAAGAGAAGCAAGGCACTGAGTAATTACAGCAAGTTCTTTAAAGTCAACAGTCCAGGGGAAGGAAAGAGCAACTTGCTTTTGTCAAGTGACAGGCCAGCAATGCTAGGGCAGTAGACAGCAGCAAGGTGAATTTTGTAACTGCTGGTGTCTGGACACAGTAATTTGTAGTTATAGTGGCTCTTTTAACATTTCCTTTATGCGTGTACTAATCTAATGAAGGGGAAACACAGCTGTACATCCTTGAGAGAAAGCACTGGAGCTTTAATCAGAAAACCCTTCTGTGGAGCAACAGGCTGCACCGTATGGCAATTATTTTGCTAATATGTTGTCTTTATTTTTCCTAAACATCAAGCCAATAAAATTTTGCTAAAAATGAAACATTTGAAGCAGACAGCAGTGCAAGCTATACAGAAGTAACACTTCATCACAGAATATCCTAAGTCAGAAGGGACCTACAAGGACCATCAAGTCCAGCTCTTGGCTCTGCACAGGACTTGCCCAAGAATTATACTATATTATACTTCATCACAGGCCACCCTCCAGCTCAAAGGTGCTCCCTTTCACTTTAAGGAGACACATAGTGGCTAACTTCAGCTGCTGAGGAGACTTGTTTGTTTTTTTTGTTTTTTTTTTTTTTAAGTGAAAAGTTATACCTTCATGTTCTGGGCAGCCTTTCAATACTGTGTTATGCAGAAAAGAACAAACTGCTTCTTGGGCTAGGGCCAGTAAGCTGAGATGGATCAGACCTGCTGCAGAGTTGGAGAGATTCAGATCTTACCTTCCAGTAAGGTAGATTCCCTTTCCTTTTACAGTTTATGACAGGTTCCATAGCCATTTTAAACCCTGAGAAACATTAGCAATTATGGGAGGTATTAGCAGGTACCTGAACAATGTGGAGAAGTAAAGCCCATTTATGACACATCATTCTTGCAAAGACAAAATGTCACATGTACTCCTCAAAGTGATGCTCCAGCTTCCTAGGTGCACAGTTGTGTGCAGAGGCTATTTTAAATAGAACAAAAGCAACTACCATCAATCCACCTCTAGTGAGATACACCGACAGAGCATGTTTCTTTTGCACATGATTAAATTTTCAATGTCAGATGGAAAGTCAGAGCTGTTCCGCAGAACTCAAAGAAAAGTTACCCAGCAAATGGCATTAAAGTCAAATGCCTCTGTAGACTTGCAACCCCATCTGACATCACCCTTACAGATGTATAACCCCGTTTGACATCATCCCTTGGCAAGAATTACATGCTCTTAGGGACCTCTTCCAGCCAAAGCCCTTCACCAGTCCCAGCCCTTCAAAACCACTCAGATCCATGCTGGATGGCCCAGGAGTCACATCAACCCAACTATTTGTTGTGGATATAGCACCGCTGCAGGAGACTTAAGAGGAAGACAGAAAATAAGGCATCATTTTACTTAAGCAAAGGGATTTGACAGGAAGCAGCCAGCCCCATAGCTTCATTTTTGGGAGGTAGCTTTCTCAGGAACTGACACCACAGTCAATGACTACTTCTCTCAACATGAAAAGGAGATAATTTTTTTTTTTTAATCCTACTAAGAGATCTTTTCTGGAAGAAAACTCATTTACTCTGGTGTTTTGTTTTGTTAAAGAGAGATTTCTACTAAAAAGCCATTTTTCAGAATACATCAGAGTTGTCAGCTACATTTGAAAGCTTCCTCCAGAAGCCCACAGGCTTCCAGCGAGGCACCAGCTTTCCCCCCATCAAGCCTAAATACCACAAAGTGATCACATGGCTGACAAACAGAAAATGTTTGGAGCTTCAATAGTTAAATAGGCTGCTTCCAACCAGCAACTTGTTCAACAGCAGTGAATAAATAGAGCTCTACTTGTTTTCTTTCTTTCCACAGATCATGAATCCACTGCCACACGCTCCCTTCCCTTGCTCGCTGGGGCAGGGCAGTGCTGCATGCCTGCAAGCCACACTGCTCTAGCAGCCCCAGCCAGCCAAATTCCAGTCCCATTTCTGAGGATGTGGGAGAGTGCAGTAGCCATGGGAGCGCTACTTCGCACAGCAGGAGGAGTGGCTGAACCTCCATACACAGGGACAGGAAAGAACAAACCTTTCCCCAAGGTTTTGTAACAGCGCTCAGAGCTGGTGAGCTTGCTGCTTGGCACACACACCACCTCCATTTCTATTTACCTTTCCATTCTCCTTTTAGCTACATCTTAGCTGCTTGTGATTAACATAGTTCCACTCAATCCCAAATGTGACAGTAGCAACAGCGGTTACCAAGGACATGGCTTGACCAGGTGACACAGCTGAGCAGCAATGGCTTAGGCCAGCGCTGCTGGAAGCTTTCTGCACAGAAATTATCAAAGTTGAGGGCTACCTATGACCAGTTGCCCGGTGAGTAGCATGGGATATGTAAAGGATGGCTCAGAAATTTGTAAAGACTTTTTTTGTCCTTTGCACCACGTAGTGCCCAGACATTCAGAGATCTACCAAACAGATCACAGGCGAGGTTCAGAGCAGTTCTTCTGGGGGAAGTTCCAATTGCTTACTCAGTCCTGTTAATTTTGAGCACAGAAGAGGTGTTGCCTTTGTAACAAGGGCATGGAAGCACCATCCAGTATCCCAGGGCTTAGCTTCCAGTCATGGCCATGTCTTTATCTGACTAAGGTTGTCCTGTGCAGGGCCACGAGATGGACTTTGACGACCATTGTGGATCTCTTCCAACTCAGGATATCCTATGAATCTAAGCATGTAACTTGATTTCCCTCAGCCACTGTTCCTCATGCGTGACACTGGTACTAAATCCAGAACATCATAAGAATACATATACCAGGGCAGTAGTTTGGGTACCATGGGCAGCCAAAAAGTCCTGCAAAAGACTTTTTTTAATTGTTAAAAAACCACAAAAATTAAACAAAAAAAAAATTGTTTTTCAATTTGTTAGCATTTCCTTGCCAGAATGATGAAGGGGGGAAACGTAATACCTCTACATATTAAGACAGGCAAACAACCAGAGAGAACCACCAGCATGTTTCAGATCTGACAAAACAGCCCAGCAAGAAGCAAATGAGATCCAGGGCTGCTCATTCTGGAGAAACACACTCCTTAGCTGTTTCAACGCCAGTCAGTATATCTGAATTCTCCAAGTTTCTAAAACCAGGTTAAGGTGCCGGATTTCTATCTACAAGGCGTTTCTCGACTGCAAAGGTTTCAGTATTAATTGCGGTCCACTGATTTCTACCCACTTTGTTCCCTTGGGTCAAAAGAGGGAAAGAATTCATAGGCTTAACTTTTAAACAATAAATACGTATCCAGGAAAATAGAACTGGCCACCCCACGTTTTTATTTCATCTCAAGTTCATAAACTGCCCTGCACACAGAGACCAATATTGCTCTTGCATACACATTCTGTGCTTCCTTTACACCCACCTTTGCTGTGATCACTGAAGGCAAGGCCTTAAAAGGCAAGGACACAAAAATTAGGACTTCATTCAGGAGTGGAAACTGCAGGGACCACACCACCAGTGTGCTTCGCACCCTTCCCCTATACATTGTGCAATACTCCTCAGCTCTAGTTGCAGCAGCCTCCACATCAAGTTTCTCTTTCCTGGTCCTGCTCACCCAGCCAGTCACAGCAAGGTCAGGGCTGCTGCTGTGCACATACACGGGGCAGGCACAAGACACCTCTTGCCTCCTCCCTACCCACATTCTCAAGTGGTTATCTAAGTACAGAAGCACAAAGATCTACTGCTGCCATCTATCATAGCAGCAGACCACGACAGCTCTACTACAAACCCTGCAATGTTGAGGAGAGCCAGCAGCCAGATGAAAGATAAACTGTCTGGCAAGGAAGGACATTGAAGACTTTGCCCTCTGCAACATACGGCAGGCTAAGAGGGCCATCTCCTTTTACTCTCCTGTGAGCCATGCTGCCACACAGCTTTCGTAGATGAGGCTTCTTGCATAATGCTGAAGTTTAGACTGTAGGGATAAACATGGAAAAGCTCCCAGACCCACTGCCTAGTCATCCACTTGTACCCTGTCACCTTCACATGAAGTGTCTGCACAGAGGAGGTATCAAGGGTACAAAGTTCAAGATCAGTGACCTCTCAGTTTTTCTTGTCAAAAAGAGACAGGAGAACATCAGCAAATCACTGCAGTCCTAAAACTCGACTCATTCTACTGATAGCACCACCCTCTGAGGACAAGAAATGCTTGAGTAAGAGGTACAACAGTAAGAGCCATTCAGGGCAGTAGTAAGGCTTGTAAGCAGGGTTTTTAGCAGACCTCTTCAACCCTGTATAACCACGAGTATCTCACTGAAAGTGTTTCTTCAGGTAGCAGAAGCCCATTAACCTCCACAGATTCCAACATAACCATAATCATGTATCATAAGTTAATTACCACTTCAGATAGTGGGCATACAGATACAGAACAAGCATTTTCCCCCTAATAATTTCAATCTGCTTTTTGGTTTTCCAAATACTATGTAGCTTTAGTGTCAGTCAGCATGATACAGCTTAATTTTTATTAGGTCTACAAGTTTTTTTGAATGAGGCATTTTTCCTTAACTCCCATCCACCAGAAGGGTTTGGTAATCGCTCAGCATCACAGACAAGAGGGAGAAGTGCTGTGATAAGGAGGGTGGAATGTTGTGCAATTCTGCCTGCAGGGATTTTTGGATAAGGCTTGCATATATCAGTAGAAGAATGGCTTAATTTGTCAGCTGGAACAATAGATGACAGCTCATCATCTTGCTGCTGTGCTCATCCCTAATGAGTCTCTCATAAAAATGTTTATGTATATTTTTATTTCCTTAACAAATGAAGGAACACTCTACAGCAATCATCAGGAAGCCTGCAACACCACAGCTCCTAAATATTTAAGTTTGTAGTGGTAACTCTTGTAACATAAATGCACCCAAAGCACTTCCTCACATCTCCAATAAGGTTTTACCACAGACTACAGTGATTAAGTCTCCAGTTACTGAGGTGACATATTTACTAAATACACTAAAAGAATGCTGATACACTGCATAATGCTTTACCATTAAAACTGAGTTTTACTTGCCAAAAAACAAGACTCCGGGAAAAATACCGGCTTTCCCTTCTTACTGCTTTACATCTGCTTGTATCAGCTTTAACAGCACCTCTGTTCGTTTGCTTCAGTTCTCCTACTGACTTTACATTAATCATATTCTCTCGTGCTTAAGCCAGTATAAAGAGATTACACTCTTTCTTAATGACACAAGTCCTGTGAGCTACCGGAAAAATCAAAAGCAAGCAACCAGCTGAGAGGATTGCTTATTGCTGGAGTGAAAGAGCTAAAGCACTGTGTGACAGGATCTTAGATAAGTCTGTAGACAGCAAGTGCAGCAGAAAAACAAAAATCCTTTTTTTAAATGAATTGCTTATGAATCATCTTCATCAAGTGCTGTCTCTTAAATGTATGTATGAAGTTAGCAAATGTGTGCATCGCTCATCCTATAACAGCAACATTCCCTTTCTCTTTTCTGAAAGTGTAGGTCTAAAACCCAGTCCTGCTTACAGGGCAGCTGGAAAGTATGGAGAACATCTATACACTATGTCAACTCAGCAGCTCTAAGAGGAATCTCATCAATGGATACAGATACTTGAGAGAAGGGTGTAAAGGGAATGGAGCCAGACTGTCTTCAGTGATTCCCAGCTACAGGATGAGGCAATGGGCCCAAGCTGAAACACAGGGCACTACCTCTGAACACTTTTTTACAGCATTACTGAGCACTAGCACAAGTTGCCCAGGGTGGTTGTGCAGTCTCCCTCCTTGGGGATACTCAAAAGCCATCTGGACACAGTACTGGGTAACTGGCTCTCGGTGGCTCTGCCTGAGACAAGGTTATTGGACCAGATGACCTCTGGAGGTCTCTTCCAGCCTCCATCACTCTGCATTCAGTGCTTTTGACCACATTCAATTAGTGCCTTCCCACAGTATGCTAAGGAACTTGCCAAGTACCATCCCCACACCAGGGAGGTGAAGGCCAGT
>VYZQ01060589.1:0-25812 GCA_013400655.1 Mystacornis crossleyi
CCTTCACTATTTCCTCCAAGGTCATGCTTTTTTAGACCTCTTGTTGCTTTCCTTTGGACATTCTCAAATTTGTCCACATACGTCTCAAATTATGGCCATTGCAGAGGAAAAAATACATAATATTTCTCTAAGTATCTCTCTTCCACTCTACTTGTTATACACCCCACACAATGTTTGCCTTTTTCATGACACAGCTTCGTTTAATTTTGTTCTCACCAACCTCAGATTTGTGATCAATCCTGTCAAAGTGCAGCACCTTGCATTTTCACCGTGGAAATTCATCTTGTGTGTTTTCCAGGCCATTTCACTGGTTTCCCAAGGGCACCTTGAATTCTAAAGCACTCCTGCAATATACTTGCAGCTCCTCCCAGCAGCATAAGCTGCTGAGTTATCTAGCAAGTCTCCTTTCCTATCATCAAGACAGTGATAGCACTGGGCAAAACTAGCTCTAGCATCCCACATCATCCTGTCCAAGGCATGCATTCACTTAAAGAGCAGACCTTTCCAACTGACCTGCAGGTGCAGGTACAGGTACCAGAACAACGTGCAAACAGCACATAGACTAGATTGCTTTCTTGTGAAACTTCCGATGTAAAACTGTCAAAACCTGATTAAAGAAAAGATAGCTGCTATCCAGTGCTTCTCCCCTTGTTTCAAATGATTTGTACTTGGTAGATCCAAGCTGGATATTAACCTTTTCACCTTTCAGTTCCTCCCAAGAAGTTTGTTTACTTATTTGTGAACTATTTTTCAGAGACTGCATTTAAGCTGACATCTCCATGATCCTCTGACTCTTTCTCTGTCTTTTCACTGTCCCCTCGTTTCCCCTGACCTTTTCTAGACTCCTGGTAACCCAGCTGCTTCTTGCAAGGCCTCAGTGATAACTGCTGACAAGTCAGAGATATTCTTGTGTCAGACAAGGAAGCTCAGCCAGTTGTAAAGGTGAGCCTACCTAATTCCTCCCTGGTTTGCTCTTTCCTTTTGTCCTTGGAATTAATGACATTAACCACCTGATCACTGCTATAGCGATGATAGATGGAAAAAAAAGTCATTAAACACTATGACCTTCATCTCTATGTTTCCCATTCCACCAGTCTTTTCCTTACTAAAAAAGTATAGTGATTTCCTCTTGTCCTTGATGTCTCTGTTCTTACATGCTTTTTCTTTTATACCCGCCTTTAGTAATCTCACCTACTGTTTATTTCCTAAATTTCCTCTTGGGCCTGAGATCAGTGAAGAGCTCATGATTTTGCTGAATTTGTATCTTTTTACAGATGATTTCTTCCTCTGATTCTTTGAGAAGTTGCCAGCTCGTTTCATCTTTTCCTTCCACAAGACTTTGCCTGTCAATCCTTTGTAGTTACTGAAGTTTATTATCTTGCATTTAATTTTTTCATTCTCTTTATGAAGATCTGAAACTTTGTAATTTCATGTTCACTCTCATACAAATTGTGTTTTACCTTTTTATTCTCAGCGCTTCCTTCTCTATTTTCACGTGGATAGGGGAGATTTCCTTGACCTTTGATATTGGGAGATTTCCTTGACCCTTAATATTGGGAGACTTCCTCAACCCTTAGTGTTTGATTTGTCTGTCAGCACCCCAGGAAAGCCAAAACCCTTGTGCCTGAGCAGTCTGTGAGCATCCTGTTACGGGGACCCTTTGCTGAACAGTCCTGCTGGATAGGACAGTTCCACTGACTTATTCAGGGAAATACACCAGCAGCACAAGGGACACCCCTCAGCGGGTTTTCCCACTTTATGACCCACCAGCGGATCTTCCTCTTTGTTTAGCATGTTCCCTGCTGCCGGTGACTGCCAGCGTCCGTGAAGGACTCATGCCAACAGTTTACAGAATAACAGTATTAATTAATGCAAAATTGTGACAGGTTAAAGTTCAAGGATTGCTGGTGATAGTATATGACTGCAAAAATGAGTTCAAAGTGATACACAGACAAGCTCTAATCTCCAATAAAAGTGTTCAGCATGCAGAGTAGGGTTCTTACCCAGTCGGCATCCCTCTGGGGGAGAAGGCAGGTTCAGCCCATCGACTGACCCCAGCAGTTACGATGGAGTCTTCCCTAGCTTCTTCCCCATTCTTGACTTAGTTTTGTACTATTTCTTTATGTTTAGGTGGAGCTTGAGTGACTTTAGTCATAAATACCTTTGTTACTGATTGATGTAAGTCTCTTCCTTCGTTCTTAAAGATATAGTCAATAAAATATAGAGCACCGGCCCAGTGAGGGATGGTTGTACCTTGGACATGGGCAGCTTTGGGATGGAGATGTGAGTTAATATTATAATTAGGTTATGATGAACCAAGTTTATCCAAGGACAGTGATTTCAGTACAGTTGTTGGCTCAACACTAAGGCATCTTCTATCTCCCTTGGTTGACTGGTGCTTTGCCACCGAGTTCCCCTCCCTGCAAAGATTTCTACAGAGCCTGGCTGTGGTGTCTCCAGTTGCTCCATCCTCCATTCCTCCCCCTTAGCAGGTGCTTCTGGTTGCAGATTGCGCGGGCAGAATCATCGTGGAGCATGCCAACCACAGTCCATCCAAGGTGCAGCAACCTTATTTTAACCTATGATTTCTGTACTGTTATAACTCCTGTTAGAATGTGAATATAACTTCTCAGTTTCCTCTGATTTTACCCCCAGCCATCTTTCAATGGGGTCCCCAGCTGTCTTTTCACAAGGATCAAAACAGATAAAGAGTTTACTGTTTCCTCTTCTTTATCAAAAATTGTCTTTCAAGGAGTGACAGAATGTCTCTCTTTTGCTATATTATTCCCCTTTCATGTAGTTAAAATACCTCACTACTCCCAAATCTATTTTAGTATGATTCTGCTAATAAGACCTTGTAAGACGGTCCTGTTAGTGTGATCCGATCTAGAAGCCTCCCCTTCCACTACAAAGTGAGCCTCCTTTTCTTCCTTAATTTTAAGAGACTGCCAGAGGTCTAAATTGCTCTACCTCCTGATGAATTTAGGAGCTGAGGGTATGTAATGCAATAGCTTCTCTCTTCCCCATCCCTGTCTTTGCAGAGTGATTTATAAATAATATTAATATTCAGATGATTTTAAAGAATCAGACTATTCTTCATAGATTTTAGGTAGTTAGTTAGTTTCTGAGACTTCCCTCCTCTTACCCAGGTTTATGGCTGGGAAGGGTACCCACAGATATCCAGATGTGAGGCAGCAATCTGCCTACATGAAATAACCATGTGTTTTTCCAAGGAAGTGTCCCCAGAGAGAGTGGATGCTAAATCCCAGATGTTGAAGAGCACTGGGGATTCACAGACACAACTTGCCAAGAGCAAGATGCTTAAACAAGCGCTTTCGCATGGAAGATAGGGATGAGGAGTCCTACCACCAACAACCATTTATTAAGAGGACTGAGGAGAGGAGGTGATGAATTCTGGGTGAAACATTCATTTCTGCCTCTGCAGATTTGCGACCCCATCACCCACCCTGAGAAAGCTGAACATCCCGAAATCCTGAGTGGGAGACATCACGTGCCTTCAGGGTGAGGCAGCAGCTAGATTCCCCGTGCAGTTTTACAAGACGAAGTGCACGGTGATGTACCTGGGTTGGAACAACATCTGGTATCAAAACAGGCTGGGGATGAACAGATCCAGAGCAGCCCGGCCAAGAAAGACTTGAGGGTGCTGCCGGGTGAGAGGCTGGACATGACCCAGCAATGTGCACTTGGAGCCCAGAAAGGCAGTTGTGTCCTGGGCTGCATCCAAAGCTGTGTGGGCAGCAGGGTGAGGGAGGGGATTCTGCCCCTCTGCTCTGTGCTGGTGAGACCCCACCTGCAGTGCTGCATCCAGCTCTGGGGTCCCCAGAACAGGAAGGACATCGACTTGTTAGTGCAGGTCTGGAGGAGGCCACCAAGGTGACTGAAGAGATGGAGCACCTCTTCTATGAGGAAAGGCTGAGAGAATTGGGGTTGTTCAGCCTGAAAACGACAAGGCTTCAGGGTGACCCAATTTTGGCTCACCAGTGCCTTCCAGGAAAGATGAAGAGAGACTGTTTACAGGAGCATTTAGTGACAGGACAAGGGGGAATCAATTCAAATTCAAAGAGACTAGGTTTAGATTAGATATTAGGAAATAATCCTTTACTGTGAGGGTGGTGAGGCACTGGAACAGATTGCTCAGGGAAGTTGTGGTTGCCACATTTCTGGAGGTGTTCAAGGCCAGGTTGGATGGGACTCTGAGCAGCCTGGTCTAGCTGTAGGTGTCCCTGCCCACCGTAGGAGGGTGAAACTAGAAGATCTTCAAGGCTCCCTTCCAACCCCCAAAATTCTATGATTCTCTGATTTTCTGAAATGGAGGATCCAGAGTTCAACATAATGTCTTAAAATTCCCCGAAAGGTCATGTGAAGACAGAAGTCCCCGATCTCACCCCTCCCTTCTTAAGCAAACCAGCAGGGAGAGCTCAGCCTCTGCTCAAGTGCTTTTCCTCTTACTCACCATATTTTCTCCCATGAACAAGAAAACCCAAATCTGCTCTTGTGGAATTCCCAGGCTGTGGTCTCAAGGCTATATTATTACATGTACATGTAGCTGCCATTAGCTCTAATAATGTGTGCATTGTTCAGGGTGCAAACAGAGAGCTCTGCTGCCACCACCCCTGAGAGTGAGTAGTGCCTTCTGACTTCAGCAGCCCCAGCAATTGCCTGAGGAGCCAAGGCTTGCCAAAATTTGTACCTAATGCTTCTATTTTTCAAAGCACAGAGCTGCTCAGTCTCGAGGAGATTCTGCAGACTTAGGCAGTGGCAAGGGTGACAGAAGCTGTCTTCATCTGATGACAGTGTCTGGCTGGTCAGTGAGAAAGATGCAGAAGTGCCAAAGGAAGGCACTCTTTCTTTCTTGGAAAAGACATGTACAGCTGCCTGCATAGCAAGGAGAGATCTGGCTGAGTAACAGAGGCTGGGCAGAACATCTGTTTTGTGTTTCCCAGGCTTCTGACAGCAAAACAGAGTTATTCTGGGGGTTTTGCGAGTCTGGCAGTCGTTTTAAACAATGTTTTTGCCAAGTTTTCCACTTTTTGTTAATAAGATTGCTCTTGATATCAAGACATGACTTTACTTCAGCAAAAAACTCATAAATGTCTGCCATTACCTACATTCCCTCACACTACCTTTTTTTTTGTTTGTTTTCCCACCAAGCTTTTAAATATTCAAGAACTTTGTGAGAATTTCTGCTGGTGATAAAAGCAGAAAGATTTCTTTAATGAACAAATGAATGGTTTCTCTTAGAAGAGAATTACATACGCTGCTGCCTTATTCTTTCCCTCCCCCTCTAACTCTTGGTTTCCAGATGTAGTGAAAGCTGGTTTGAGCAGAAGAACATATGTTTTCAGCATGAATTCTGTTGGCAGGGCACTGCTGCACAGTACTGCAGAGTTGCTGCAAGCCATCCCTGACCAGCATACATGTATAATGTGCTCTAGAGATTATCATGCTTCATTTTTATCCTCCTCCCCCTACCTCCAGCAAGTTTTACTTTAATGCAACACTCTAGACTTCGTGCTCTATTCTGCTNTACATGTAGCTGCCATTAGCTCTAATAATGTGTGCATTGTTCAGGGTGCAAACAGAGAGCTCTGCTGCCACCACCCCTGAGAGTGAGTAGTGCCTTCTGACTTCAGCAGCCCCAGCAATTGCCTGAGGAGCCAAGGCTTGCCAAAATTTGTACCTAATGCTTCTATTTTTCAAAGCACAGAGCTGCTCAGTCTCGAGGAGATTCTGCAGACTTAGGCAGTGGCAAGGGTGACAGAAGCTGTCTTCATCTGATGACAGTGTCTGGCTGGTCAGTGAGAAAGATGCAGAAGTGCCAAAGGAAGGCACTCTTTCTTTCTTGGAAAAGACATGTACAGCTGCCTGCATAGCAAGGAGAGATCTGGCTGAGTAACAGAGGCTGGGCAGAACATCTGTTTTGTGTTTCCCAGGCTTCTGACAGCAAAACAGAGTTATTCTGGGGGTTTTGCGAGTCTGGCAGTCGTTTTAAACAATGTTTTTGCCAAGTTTTCCACTTTTTGTTAATAAGATTGCTCTTGATATCAAGACATGACTTTACGTCAGCAAAAAACTCATAAATGTCTGCCATTACCTACATTCCCTCACACTACCTTTTTTTTTGTTTGTTTTCCCACCAAGCTTTTAAATATTCAAGAACTTTGTGAGAATTTCTGCTGGTGATAAAAGCAGAAAGATTTCTTTAATGAACAAATGAATGGTTTCTCTTAGAAGAGAATTACATACGCTGCTGCCTTATTCTTTCCCTCCCCCTCTAACTCTTGGTTTCCAGATGTAGTGAAAGCTGGTTTGAGCAGAAGAACATATGTTTTCAGCATGAATTCTGTTGGCAGGGCACTGCTGCACAGTACTGCAGAGTTGCTGCAAGCCATCCCTGACCAGCATACATGTATAATGTGCTCTAGAGATTATCATGCTTCATTTTTATCCTCCTCCCCCTACCTCCAGCAAGTTTTACTTTAATGCAACACTCTAGACTTCGTGCTCTATTCTGCTGCTGAACACCTGAGTGCTCCTATCAATAAAAATGTTACTAACTGAGCTCTCCCAGACACCGGGAAAAGGCAGCTAACTTTAGTCCATCCCTTCAGCATCCTGCTTCTTTGATCTGCATCTGAGGCATGTGGCCATTCATATTTGTTAATTAAAAAAATAAATTATATTGTCCAGTGTTCTACTTATAGTTTGGAAGAGTTATTACAAAGGAAGAATCTTACATGTGGTTCTCAGTGTTTGTAGAGATCTTCCTCTCTGCATATTAAAAATGAATAGGATTCTTTATATTTTTCTGGTGAAATTTAGCTCCAGCCAACTTTGGACCAGCTTCTGGCTCACTTGCTCTTTTTGAATAGTCTCTTGCTCCATGAGGAGTAGATTTATGTTGGGACTAAGTACAATTCAGGAAGAGCAAGTGTGCCAAAATCTAGTCCTATAGTAACATCACAGGGCAACTGTACTATAAACATGTCTTATCTTAGCAAGCAATATATCAGAATGATGTTTCCATTAAATATATTTTCAATGACAGAAGGTTAGAATCACACTTTGTTCAGTCATAGATGCTTGGCTGAGTCATCTGCTAACTTGCTGCTTGCCTTACTTCTGTCATATATTATCCGTGAATGAACGCAGCAATTTTCATCCCTATTATTCTTTTGGTTCAATCACTTAGTGCACTCCACAAGGCAGCTTTGAGGCCGTCTTTCCATCATATCCTCTATTACTTTAGCTGCCTGCTGAACTATCAAACCAGCAATCCATAAAGCCCTCACAGCTCGTATTAATTATCAGAAACTGATGAGATATAAGAACATTAATTAAATCCTTTCATATGCTGTTTTTAAATACAAACCCAACCCACGATGGGATATGCTGTTGTGCATATTGTGCTAGGTAGCAGAACTGAAGGTGTTTGGATAAATAGTATTGTTTCACTTGGCTTAATTTGTCACCTAGTATAAGTAACAGTAGACTCTATATGTACACCCGAAGACAACACTGTTGGATTATTTTCTCCGAAGTATTTTGTGTGTCTTGAACAATTATTCTGGGAAAACACAGTGCTACCTTTTTGAAACTGAGGACTAGGCAAAAATTTTGTTTGTGGGAGTGCAGTTTATAAAGAGAGGAAGGAATATGCTGGTGTATGGCTAAATATGGTGACAGACTTGGAATGGTGTAAGCTGTTACCATCTCTGATTTGAGATGTGAGCATGTGGATGCATTTCCTGTACCATAATGCAAAAACAAGACAGATGAGCTGAAAGATCTTCAGAAAACTGGAAGTCAATGCATCTTTTAAACCCAAGTGCTGATTTACAATGAGAATGTGATGTTTAGTTTCCCTGGTTCTGAAATCAAACAACATGAAAGTGTTTGCAGATGACTCCAGGCCTGCTTCTGCCATGAAGTGGCACTCATGGTTTAGGCCAGTAGGGATGTAAGTGGGTGAAGCAGGACATATGTAGGACTTGAAAGCCCAAAATTTAAAGTTAGGACCCAGAAGTTGTGCTGGCCTTCTAGCTGATCCTATAGGCACAGGAATTCCATATGGGCTTGGTTATTTCCTCAGCATTAGGTCAGAGCAGCTGGCTTTTTCCTTGGCCCACCAAAGCCATCAGGAGCAAGGCACTAAGGAAGAGACAAGTAGGGAACTAAGATCTTATGGTATGCCTCTATTAACTGACAAATTCATGCCATAAAAATCACAGGAGACATTTAAAGACCATGGTGCACTGGCTTTCCAGCCCTTTGTCTTTCAAGAACAGCAAAGAAGGTGGGACAGTCATTCATGACAGTGCAGACATTTCATTTTCCTCTTGTGCCTGTATGAGAACAAACTTAAAATTGTCTCTTGGAGAGGAGAGCACATAAACTCTAAGCCATAGGGTGCTGAAAAGGAATTTTTCCAACTCTGATATTGAAGCCATGTCACCACGCAGCAGATAAACCGTCTTTCCGTAGATTAGGAAAACACAAAACTTTGAGATTGCAGCCCATTGTTCAGGCCCCTCTCCTGAGGCAGGAGTGGTCTGAAATTTTTAAATGAATGTTAATTTGAGGTTCAGAAATAGAATTTAAAATAAAGATAAATAAAGGTATATATAAAAAAACCCACATAAACTGCAAAACAAAACCAGTAAACACCATTTGAAGAGATGATATAGATGAAAAGTGGATGTATAGATGCCTACATATACTTCCAACCTTGAGAGAGCCACTCACTACACCCCAGGGAGGTGGCTGAGGCAACTCCTCTGCCTAAAACAGGAAAAACACTTGTAAAGAGCCTGTAACATCTCCAAAAACCAAACTCTGAAGACTGGAAAACATTTCTAGCAAAGTTAATCATGCTAAAACACTCAAGCTGCTTTACTTCTTGTGCACAACAGGCAGTCAGATAAGCTACAGTCTGGTGCTGGTAAGGTTGTCTCTGAACTTCTGGGGGCTCAGAGGGCTTCAAAATGCGTGGGGGATCCTGACACTTGCACTGGGGGGAGGACGTCCAGCCTCCCTATGCAGACTTGCATGGCTTTGAAGGCTCAAATCCTCATACAAAGTCAGAAATCATGAATATCCAACAAGATCTCACAGCAGCCGAATTCTTGGTGGCATGTTGGCTGGTTTTTTTCTCCCAAAAAAAGAGAAAAGGAAAATGAGGCTCTGCTGCCCAAAGACCATGTGGGAGCTTTCTCTTTGAGGCTTCTGCTGATGCTAGAGTAGGTCTAAGGAAAGCCTGGGACTGAAGCCTAAACCTAAGGGGCAGATTTGAGACCTTGCAGATGGGAGAGAGCTGTAATATTATTCCTGGCCAAAACCCCCCTCAAATTTGCCGTTATACCTCCACCCCTCTGTTTATGCATGGAGGATGGCCCACTGGAGTAAGACAAACAAGCAGCTGTAATTAATCCCACTGAGAGGAAGGACATACCTCGTACTGCTACTGCATCCACATCCCAAATTCCTGTGTACCTGCTTACACCTGGGCTAGACCTTTGCATCTTCAACCTGCAGCAGGATACCACATCTGTTACTGTCACTGTGTGCCATCCGTCCTGTCAAAGGCAGGTAAGGATCTGAGACCCCAACGAATGCATTAAAACATGAACAAAGGTTTTTTGGGGGGTCTCTGAAATGCCAGGACTTTTTCTGGCACAGCATGAAAAGAGGCACAACAGAAGCCAATGGAATGGCTTAGGCAAGCAGGCATTTGTGTAATTCACAGAAACAGGAACCAAAATAAAACCAGAACAATGAGTGGTCTCAGGATCTAATATTTATTGATAACTTCTGTTCAAAACATTCTCAAATCAACCTAAAAGTATTTATTCACCTATCCAAGTCCTCAGGTCATTTGGCTTGGTGAGAAGAACTGAGATATTGTTAGTACGCAGGCTTGCATAAGGGTCACAGCCCCATAATTTCTTCTACCGTGAGATAAACGCTGCATTTGCTTCTTGGTAGTCTATTTGTGTATGAGAAATTGCTTTGCATTTGCTTTACACACCAAATATACACTGACTTGTATGTATTAGAAGAAAAATAAACAGAAAAACCCGAACAAACCAAAACAAGCAAACAAAAACCCAAACAAAAACACAAGACCCAGAAGAAAGGGATACTTCTCAGTGTCGTAAGGGTTGCAGTCCCTGATATTGTTTCCAGGTGAATATCCTGCAGGTGTGCTCCACCAAGCAATATGTTTTCATGGTCAGTTTTTAAGATCAAAGAACACAAGGGAGATCAAAGAACACAAGGGGCGTCGTTCAATGATGGCAGGAGATGGACCATGAAAATACATGTAGTAGCCTATCTCACAACATATCTGTGAATAAATGAACATGGGAAATTAGGAACTGTTTAAAGTCAAAAAGGGAGTTTAGTTCTCAAATGGCCTGAAAGCAAGGCTGTCACAACTCTGCGAAATGGGGCAGGTGATGCACATGTCTATGACAGCAGGGGACAACTTGGGACCCAGGAGCTCTATTTCACACTTTTTTGTATTTGTATATTTAAGTGAATGTTCTTCTTCATCTCATTTTTCACATGTTTGGGTTTGCAAGCAGGATGCTAACTTTGGAAAACTGATGTCTTTACTAAATAGAGAAATAGAGGCAGTACAGGATTTTGATCAGAGAGAAAATAGAAAAAGACCAAGAATTTACAGAGCCAATTATTTCTTTTATCAAGTCAGTTGAGTGTGACAGATTTTAAGGCAAGATTTAGCAGTTTATATAGCAAAACTATTCAAAGAAATAGGCTAACTTATGACCCAAAAACCTTCTCTAACAGTTTTCATTACATTAGGGTCAAGAGGAACATCCCAGAAATAGTTCACAGGAATAATTCTGGACTCTCTATGTGAAAAAATTTATAGTGAGAATTTGGTATTATGCAAATTTTCCATTCTCATGATAAACTATTCCTTGATGTCTCTGCACACACATTTATTTCACGTTTCAAAGGACCTCAACCAAGGTAAGTGCCCCAGTGTTTCAAGACCACAACAAGTTCAACATGAGAAATCATCTCAGAGAAGTTACAGTAACCTGAGCTGCAGTATCCTACTGCACACCCAAAACTGCTATTCTGAGATATAACTATAATAATGTAAGTATGAAAACGAGGCTGCTCCAGCCTTCATACTAACATGGACCAGAAGTTTTAACCATAATTCCTGTAGCTGTGACAATATGTAAATCGCATAGGAGGACAGAAGGAAATTTTCCTTTTGCAGAATTAATTTTCTGATTAAGAGTGGAGCTACTCTCTAGGTAAAGATGTAAGCACAAATGTCAGTACTGAGCAGCCAATGACTAACCTGTTGTTGCCGACAGAAAATGTACTTTCAGCTTGTGCTGTTTTATTCTTGTAATGACCTATTCTAATTAGTTTTTAGCTCAATGCACTAGGAGCCATTTGCTAACTGGAATTTTAAATATTAATGCAGGAGTGTTTAAGATGTGGCCATTAAGGCTGGTAAAGTTGTGTTTGATTAACGGGCTTTTCATAAATGCACTGACACAGACTCTTTTTTTTTTTTAATTAATTCAGCCTGCAAATGAACATCATCCATTTTGCTATCATATTTTATCAGTCTGTAAAGTGCATTCTCACTTCAATTTTCAGCCCTGAATGCAGAACACTTTGTGAAAAATGACAGAATTTTAATGAGAAAGTGAACAACATGCCATCAACACCCTTTCGCCAGTAAAAATGGAAAAACATCAAGCTTTAAATCATGTTCCCTCCACACCTTTGGACATCTGCGATTCTGTCTGAGTCCTCAGAATCTGCTATATCTATCACCAGGTGCAGCCTTTAAACGCGGAGGAGCTTTCTGCTTCATTGGTTGGCATGGCAACAGTTGTCAAATCATCCCTTGATAATGCTCTTTAATTGATTGTATAAATTATTTCTGAGATACGTGATTGCAAAATGATGTACTGAAGCTCTTAAGTACACTGATAGGAGTCTGTGCATTTAAAAATGCACTGCATTCGCTGACCCTAGCTGAGAACCTGACCCTCTTACAAGCCTGAAATTCTTTAGATGAAGCATAAACATCAAGCACTGAGAAAAAGTTCAGAATGATGGCAAAGGTATAATGTACTCCAAATGCATGTTAACAGTTATACCAGGAAAGGTGACTTACAAAAACATCAACAGCAATAAAGCTGTTGTTACTCGTTTGCTTCTGCACAGAGAACTAAATGGTCAGGGACCACAGAGATGCTTTCTTATCCATTACACTCTGAACCATTTTAGATCACTAACTACTAGTGTAAACTCCAAGAGTAATGTTTCTCTGGGCAAAAGGAGACATTTGCAGTGGAAATGCCAGTATTTGAGTTGGTTGTCTAGACTTTTATGGCCTGCAGAGAGAAAGATACATTTCTAAGACACGTCAATAAATATCTACAGAAAATCAGACCAATTGCTACATTTAAAAGGCCAATTTTCCCTCTATTAGCTCTAAAGGGCTTTTGGTGTGACTAGTTCAGATGGAGGTATCTGCTTTCCAGATATCAGAAGTAAACTGATATGATTAATTTTTTTTCTTATGTCTTTTGCATTTTATTTTTTTTCAACTTGTTCCATGATTTATGATAACTGATAAACTCGTTTAAGTTCATGCTTAAAGTTACCTATTTTTTGCAACTCTGTTTTCATTATTGAAAAACATCTGAATGTTCAGATAAATATGCTATCTGAATAAAATAGTGATGCCTAGATCAATAAGTATTCACTAAGATGAATACTGAGTTTCCCTTTGTGCTGCAAAGAATTGTGGAGTTATTAATCTGGTTTTATCTGTAAATTCCAATGTCACAAATACTAATAATTAATAGACTTTCGTATCAGTGAACTGCAATTGGCCCTTAACATGTTGAACAAGCTTTAAATCCCAACTAGCATTTCAACACATGGATGAACATAGATAATGATTTATAAAGATATGCAGGGCTTATCTCAGCTGTAAAGAACAACATTTCACTGACCCTCAGACAGAAATTTAGCCTCTTTGTGAGGGACACCCTCTGTCTCCATGAAGCAGGGAAGGAGGTGTCTTTTGGTAAGAAAAGGGTAATTAAAAATCCTAAAATGTTACTAACAGAATTTAAATGTCTTAGATTTAGATAGAAAGATGGGGTTTTCTTAGGCAATGCAAAATCCCACATCCACTGATACAGAAAAGAGGTCTTTGTGAAGATAAATAGCCATATATCTGTTGTATATTTATCTTTCCAAAATGTAGGTCATAAGACAAGCAGTGTCTCACAGCATCATATGGAACTGGGTTCTCCTCATACCCATAGTCCTCTCATACTCATTATCTCTGTCTTAGTCCAGCATAAAGAGATTAAATATGTGCACAGACATACATATATATTTCTCTTCGCTTTGGTAATTGGAAAATGGCAGAGAAATGGTTCAATCATCTGCTATCTAAAAATATAAGAGGTATTCTGTACCAAATGGGTGGAGGTCCTGGAATGGGTCCAGAGGAGGGCAACAAAGATGTTTAATGGACTGGAGCATCCCTCCTACAAGGACAGGCTGAGGGAGCTGGTCCTGTTCAGCCTTGAGAAGAGACAACTGAGAGGGGATCCCATCAGTGTCTATCAGTCTCTGTAGGGAGGCTGTCAAGCGATGGAGCCAGGCTCTTCTCAGTGGTGCCAACAACAGTACAAGAGGCAATGGGCAGAAACCGGTGCACAGGGAGTTCCACCTGAACGTTAGGAGGAACTTCTTTACTGTGCAGGTGACCGAGCACGGGAACACATTGCCCAGAGAGGTTGTGTAGCCTCTGTCTCTGGAGATATTCAAGAGCTGTCTGCGTGCAATTCTGTGACATGTGCCCTGAGAGGGGTTGGACCAGATGACCCACTGTGGTCCTTTCCAACCTGACTCATTCTTTGATTCCATGATTCTGTGAATTTGTGTTTATCTGCCCATGTTGGAGTCTATTTGGTGCTTTCAGTGCAGGCACTCTCCAAGAGGCAAAGAGGAATGGAGGATTTTCCTTTGTGTTAAATTATCTACACAGTAGCCCAGAAATTGAGATATATATGTAACTGGCTTGACTTGCATTTATCTTCTTGAGCCTCATATTGAAGATCTTCAGGTACTGAATTGTGTTTTTGTTTTTACTGTCTTTATAAATTCAGTTTTCATTTCCTAGCTATTTTTCAGAAATATTGTAAATTCATCAAAACTCACACATTGTTCACCATCTAACCAGAAAACAGATAAATATACATGTCAGATCTCATTAGTGAAAACTGTCACCGGTGAATGCCTGTTTTCCCTCCCTTACATGCTACCAATACCTTATGCAGCTGATGATCAACAACTGCTGCTGCCTAATGAGCCTGAATCCTCAGCACTGTCCCCTCAGATACGCCTGGTGTTGCAACACCTTTGAAAACTTAAAAACCAAACAAACTGGCTGCTTTATACCCGAAGAAAATGATTTTCTAGAAGGAAGGGTCTCTCCTGGAGGAAGGACCTTCTTAGCGTGAGTGCTTCTGCTGAACTAAGCGCAGGAATATTTCATGGCTGAGAGAGAAAGACATTGCAAAGGTGGGAAATCCCCAGTGGGGCTTGCAGCTGAGAGCCAAACATCCTAAACTCCATCTGGCAGCAGCAGGCAGGCTGGGAAGATGCTACGAGCCCAGGTAGCACGTGCCTGCAACAAGTGACCCACTTAGTGTGCAGCCTGCTGTGTTGGTGCTGCCACAGTGCCATGGGATGGGGGATGGATGGATGGATGGATGGATGGATGGATGGCCTCACCTAGGCTGCTGGGGCACCTGCTCGTCTCCCTGCGGCAGCTGGCGTTCGCTCTCCCAGCAACCCTGTCCTCCCGTCCTCAGAACTTACTGTCCTCCATGTCCATCAACAACAGGAAGAAATGAGATTCAACTCAATCAGATGAGATTGTGTTACGAATTAGAACTTCTTTTAACCCTCTCCGATCTGTTATATCTGGGGTTGAGTGATGAAGGTAGTATTACACCTCCAGCACTGGAAATCTCCCAAAATGTGTTAGAAAAGGTGAGCACCACTTCAGTATTACTGATCTTTGCCTTTTCAGGTCTCCTTGGCCCCTGGTTATAGCAAGTGTGGGCCCTTTCCAGTTTCAGACAGGATCTGTGCAGATTCTTGAAGCATGTATATGCACATACATACATATATATACACACGCTTCAGCTGAAAAACTGTAGATCTCTTCATATAAGGGGGGATTTAATTCAGAAAAAAACCAAACTACTCTGAAGACTGAAACAAGCTGGAATCGAATGTTGTAAGGGAGGCTCCCCCTCCTCCATGTGAGTCCCATAAAGATTTCTGGTTATTCTGAAACCGTATTTCCACTCCAGCATTTTGCTTTGCTTGGAGGCAGCTGTGAAATAGCAGCAGCTGATTAATGCCAGGTGTACATTCAAATCCACGCATCTGTATTTGTTGCTGCAAACTTAAGTAAACAATGACCAAATGTGGCTTTTCTAAGTGCAGTTTGAACTCTGTGTGCATACAGAAACTTAATCACTGTCAGCTGCTGCGTCGCAGGCTCAGAGGGCCCTAACCACAGAGGAAAGCTCAAAGGAAAGTTCAAAGGGTTTTAACCACTTGACATGTCTTGTGTTTTGGGAGATATTTTTGGATAACTGGAGAGCGATAACAATTTTTAGTCTCAAGTCTGCTTTTCCTTTCTGTGGAAGAAGACAGAAAAGAGGTTTTTTCCCCCAAATTATCTCAGTTCATTGATTTTATGGCCTGTATCACCATCGAACAAAGTACAGGAAGGGCTGATTCACCTAAGGCTTGTCTTTTGTGCGTAGTGAATGGGCAGCATCAGGGAAATTTCTCTTACCACTTACGACAGATTCACCTTTCATTGTCCCTGTGAATGGGGGCTCCCTGGTGAGTTGTTATAATAACTTTGCTTTGATTGAGAGAAAACAGGGAAATAAACAAAGTTAGTTTCAGAAAACCAGGATCCAGTATTGTACAGCCTGTGATAAAGATGGTGAGGAAAGCCTGTCCAAACTGAAGTCAGTGCTGAAAACTCCGGTAATTTCAATGGGAGCAGCATTTTATCCGGTATTTTCTGTGAATGCAGCATCCATCTTATCTTCAGGTCTTCAGACAACAATAATAATAATAAACGAAAAGCATCACCTACCTCAAAACTGCTGGCCTGGACATAAAATTTTTTATCAAGCTATAAAAGCTATTTTTGATGCCTGAACAAGAAAAAAAATTAGGGAAGGGACTGAATATGTTGTGAAAAAACACATGTGAGAAGGAGGGAGAGAGGGCGTGGAAGTTACTTCTGAAGCTGTGCTGTTGGAGTATGCAGACTTGGCAAAACAAGTCACATATGTATGTCATCAGTAACTTGAAGTCTCTGAGTAACATGAAGTTGGAGCAGATGCTGACTTGAAATCTCATTTGTAGCAGGGTTAAATCATGTGTGGGTAATTATTAAATATTAAAAGCACAAGTCAAAAAGATTACCCAAAGAAGGAAAAAATGGAATATTTCATAAAACTTCTTGATGAGGAGGTGCTGATGAATGAAGACAGGCATAGGGATGGATTTAAGCACCAGACTGAAACATTATCAATTTTGCATGCCAGGTGTTTTATAAAGGCTACAGAATTCCCACTGTATAACCCTTGTCTCAGGTACAGTCCTTTCCCATCCTTGGACGCCATCTTTTAAATCCCTTGTGGAGAAGGAAGAATATGAAAGCAGCACTTGGACTGGCAGAGTCTTGCTCCTGTTTAACCTCATTTTTCTGTCATTTGTGGACAGGAAGTAAAAATCTCTTAAGGCTTCTGGCGCTTTGAGCCCAATGAAAACCCATAAAACTGTGTTCTTAAGGGACAAGCCAGCTCTTGGACTATGATTACAGGAGGACAGTGGCACTGGAAAAAGCATGGTGTTTCTAGAGACTTTGGCAAAGGTCTTCGTGGAGAAGCGTGTGAGACTATCCAGCCCCCCACTGTAACTGTTTAAATTGGAGCTAAGGCCTCTTGCTTCCCCTAGGATGATTTCTGCCTTTCAGGAGTGAGTCTTTATGTGAAGTTAAGAAACATGGGTGACATTTGACTATAAAACCTAGCAAACACCCAAATATTTGAATTTTCAGAACTGTACATCCAACCATAAAGACTTTTAGCATTTTTGAAGTAGGAAATTAGGATGTGAAGAGCTAGAGTAGAACTAAATATTATTTCGAGGCTTGATATTTTAAGCTGATATTTATTTTTTTATTCTGCCTCATTTTTATTCCTCATGGACTAGGTATAAGCAGCAGTGCAAAGAAAGAGGAAAAAATCCAGCTGTAAACCCCTGAACACTCTTCATTTATCAGGCCCATGCCTATAATTCTTATGGTAGTCCCAACATTCCTATTAAAAAGTCTCAATACACCTATAACCTTCCAATAACAGACCTTTTTGCTCTGTCTTGACTTTCTGATTACATCTTTTGAAATCCAAAGAAAAAGCTGAGCATGGTTCATAAGTTCATGGGGAAGTTCATTTATTATGGATACGCTATTTTTTCAGAGATGGATTTTGGGATTTAATTTCATTTGTTGAATTACAAGGGGACTCAAAACCTCAGATTATTATCCGAGTACAGTATCAAGCACTTGAATAATTTGCTGCTTGCAGAAGAACAAATATAGTGATACCAGCTAGCCAAATTGTAATGTTTATCAAATTTTGGGGTTTTATTGTGGCAGCTACAGTGTTTCACAATTTACAGACTAGGATTCTCCTAATAGTACAGTAAAATTGAATTTGAGAACAACAGGATCTTATAATATCAAAGCTATTGGAGAACAGTCTTCAACATAAGCTCTACTCTAGCTCTTCATGTTTTAACTCTCCCCATAAAAATCACTGAAGGTAATATGCAAAATCAAAGAGAAGGGCAATTCTAGAAAAAAAAAAAAAAGCCTTAAGAGTGCTGAGCACAGAGGTGGGAGGAGGGATGCAGTGTGGGGCAATGCATGTTTGCTTTGCCACAGAGATGCTGAGAGCTCTGGTGACCAGGTGTGAAGGCTGCCACTTCCACTGGTGTCCCAGCCGCTCCTGGCTGTCGGCCTCGGCACCTGGATCCATTTGCAGCTGCACAACCTTCTCAGCCAAATTCTTGAAAAGACAAAGGTTGCATTGTGCTCTCTGCTGTAAATACACAGAGGCTGCTGGAGCCGCAGGAATGGAAATGAGAGCAGAAGCCAGCCAAAGCTGTTCCTATAAAATTGCAAATGGGCATTTGGAAAATAAATTCCCATCAGAAGTTTTCATGAAGGCTTTACTTCGGCTGATAGGTTGCCCAAGCTGAGTATATAACCCCAGGCCTATGTCTTTTCTTGCTATTAGTTGTATATTATTGTAACTCCATTAACTTGGCTGCATTATTTCCAGATGCCCTTGGAGGAGAGAGAACATCTTTGTTTATGTGGTACTTCTAAGAGTAGCAATCCTTCAGCTCAGCCTGTCTGAGCAATGCTGGAGGAGGAGACTGGACCTCCTCCTAAGCGGGGCAAACCATCTCACTGCCCGAGCCAAAGTTCACTGCCAATGCTGTAGAAGTGCTACAGCAAACACCTTGTTTCACAGCATAAAGATGGGTACATGAAGATTCACTAGCTAGCAAAAAATGTAATTATTCTTCTCTCTTAAGACGTCTTTCAAGAAGTTGGCTAGATAGTAAAATCTTTTGACTGAACCAGAAAAACTGTATTAAGAACACATAAATACTTGTAGATATTCAAGGCAGAGAGAAAGTTTCACTCTGACAGCTCCTCTACAGTCATGAGAAAAATTCTTTCAGAAGCCAACAGGTGGGGTGCTGTATCTGAGAGTGGAGGAGTGTTTACTTTTCTTCCAAACTTTCGTTAGAATAAGATCATTCCTCTCACTCCCCTCAGAATCCAGTATAGTTGGTTATTTGAAATTTTTTCAGGTCTTTGGTTCCCCTGAACTTTTCTTGCTAGGATTACTCCTTTAGCAATCTTACTGCTTGTTTAGTTTCAGGAGCTGGGGTGAGACCTAGAAGCAGGTTGCATAATTTTCATTTACAATTGTGTCATTCAGTGCAAATGGGCTGTCATTAGTGTTTTATTATCTTGAGAGACCAGTGCAAGAGACCACCCTTAAGTCACTTCACATCTTACAAGACCACCCTAAAGTTGCCAAATACATGTGATTCTGGTTTGCTTTATGAGAAATATACTTTCATTAAGATTTTTCTCCGACCCTTGAATAATTCCTCAAGACTGGTTTCATTGTCTAGAAGCTGCTGAAGTATGGGAAAAAAAGAGACTTCATAGCTGCCCTCCCTTTTGGTACATAATAACAGTGACGTCTACAGGTGGAGCAGAATTACAAATTTGTTCCTGATGAAAGACCCTAATTTCACTTTTCATCATTCTTTGTGTTTTCCATTTCACAGACATACATAAAATTATGTTTGTATCCATACATTTTACTATTTCAATGGGAAATTATTGATAGTTGTAGATTTTATGCCTGATATTGTTTTAAGTGCAGCTTTTTATTTTCTTTATTTGTTGGATGTGGGTTTAATAACAGGTTGGGAGAGTAAGGAAATTCCTTATGTGCAAACAAATAATGTTATTCAGCTGGCCTACTCGATATCAAATGTGCAACTTCTATGTTAAAATGGAATGGTGAACATTTCATACCCAGCTGTAGTTTTTGAATCTACATAGACACCAAACATTACCATGTTTATTATGAATCATTCCTTCTTTCCACACGGTCCTTTTTTAAATGTTCATCATACATGCAAATACATAATGCATTTTTCCTTATTCAGCCTAACACAGATTCTGTGATCCCCTGTGAACAATCCGTCTGGGAAAGGTTTTGCTGTCTTAACTCATTGCATACAGTGCAGCTTTGTGCCTGTTTATTGTGCTCATTGTCCACACTCAGTGGAGAACTGAAATGTAGCAGTTTTTAGTCCTCATTTCTGAAGCACCAAATCCAAAGGTTTCCCAAGTAATCAAAAAAACCCCAGACCATCCCCCCCAGCATGTGAATAGCCTAGCAATCTCTAAATTAACACTTGGTTTGCATATAAGAAAAGCAGTAACAGCTACTGTGAAATGGAGCAGGATATTCCTTGCACACTCTCACACAGAGCGTATCGAGTAGGTCCATCCTCCAGCTTCCTTTTGCATAGTGTCATTTTAAAGAATGCATAATTGGTATTCACCATTGTTCTTTAAACTTGTAAGTCTTCTGTAGTTCAGATAAGTGTAATCACAGTGTTCTGCCCGTGTATATCCCTGTATGTGACAGTGTGACAACATGATAACAAAGGGGTGAGGAAGAGAACAGTAATGTTGCCTTTACACAACTATGAAATGAAGTGCTGTAACATAGAGTGTGTAGGTTCACTGGCGATTGTCTGGGCAGATTTACACCAAGGAGACTCTAAAGGAGAAAGTTTAGCACCAGGCTTGAGCATGGCACAGCCCTTTTCTATCAGATAAAGAAACTAACCTCATTCACCAGTGGTGGTGACATAAACATCCAGCGCAGCTGTGGGGTCCTGGACACCAAGGCTCAGAATAAACTGCAGGTCATTGACAATGTTCATGCCGGCCAATTATGATTCCTCTTCCTCTTTAATTACTTTTCAGTTGAGGTGGGACCCATGATATTATCACTCTCTACTCCTCTGATTCAAGCAGCCAACATAGGGAGCATATATCGGGATCTCAAAAACATTCAGAAAGGTGACTGAAGAATGCTGCATGAAAGTACAATTTTTGAAAATTTGATATGGTCTTTGTTGGACATTTCGTCTCCTTATCTGCTTGTATTTTCACTTTCAAGTTGATAACACCCAGGCTGAGTTGAAACATAGTGATATTTCTGCCATTCTCTTCTGAGTTCATTGTGACTTTTTATCATCAGCAGAAATAGAGGGAGACTGAATTAAACAGAAGCTGCAGAACTTGGAGCTTGTGATAACAATACAAATGGATTTTCTCTAACAGAGAAAAACAGCTGTCTCCATTATTTGAATGCTTCACCTTTCTCCATTCCATTAATTGGGTCTTTGATCACAAGCTGAGGTGGAGAGGCCCTGATAAGGAATAAGTTATTAGTAAAGTAGCCTAAAGGAATGAATTGGGCCTAGTACTTGCTGCAGAAGATGAGATAAACCCGTAATGCCTGTGTATGTGAGTGGTAGAGAGTGATAGGGCCCTCAGACTGCCCTGAACTGCTTGCAAGAAGACTAATACTCTAGTGCTATGATAGCTAATGCAGGATATAAATTTAGCTCCCGGGAATGGAATAGGATAAAAATTCCATAAAGAGTTTTCTGTAAATGGCTTACACTTTTATATCAAACTGTGTCAGAGTATTCACAAAAAAAAAAAAAAAAAGAATTCTTGATCTCACTGTATGTTGAACACCACTGGAGGCTTTCAGTATCAGCAGAGGGAAAAATTACTGTTACATTTTTTCACCAAGACATTAATAAGAGCACCCTTTGAAGTGCGGTAAAGCTAAATTGGAGGAATTACATTTGATTGAATCTAAGCCTGTTTATTTTTTATTTCTGCAGAGCAGACGTTGAGTGATTTGTAATACTTCATTGGAAATCTTCAGGAACTTGCTATCATGTAATCCATTTTTTGCTGAAGAATACGACCGCAGGGGACAAGGCCATATTGGTTTGTTGTTAATGTACTGGAAAGAGGTACTATGGAGAAAACAGTTAATATTAAATTACGAACACAAGGTTATCTTTCTGCTGCACATGCTCCACTGCCCTAGGCGGGGGTAATCTGTTAATAGCATTCAGCCAAAATGACACCATTAAGGAACTGAAGCTACACATCTTTTGCAAGCTGAATGATGTATAAAGCTGGTTTTCTATCATCCTAGATGCAATAAATTATCCATGCTGCTAAAAATTGATACAAGTCAGAAGTTTGATAAAACCGGCACCCCAACACAAATGGAAGTGCTGCTTGTCAGGAAAGGACACAGAGTGAGTGCTGCAGGCCTACCTTTTATTTGTGCCTCTCTTTCCTCTTTTCTGATTTTTCGTGTTTTAAGTGGCAATACAGCACACTGCCTACAGTGGCATGTGAATGGTGGGAGACCAAATGTGCAAAGAGAAAGGCAGAAAATGTACAGCCCATAAAGCGGTGCAGATGAGGAAACACTAAAGATATACATCCCTGGTCTAGCTTGTATGAATCACTGCTTTTTACTGTCTGTTCTTCATTGCACTTGTCTCTCTGAATAAAAGCAAAGGCCAGGTTCAACAGCTTCTACTTAATGCAGCCATCTAAGAACACTGGTCTAGATTTGTCCAGAACCATCCTGTGATACATGAGGTTTCAATTCCTCTGAAACTGTTCCATGTTGTTATGTCATAATGAAAGCTTTTTATCACGACAGAAAAGCCAAAACAGAGTGTTGGGAGTCCTTTTAACTGTAGGAATACACAGGATAGTTCTCCTTTCCAAAAATTAACTTCTTTGACTGCGTGGATTTACTGTTGGCTTAGACTCTGTCCAGAAGTTAGACCTGGAGTTAGATCCATGAAGGTCACAGTACCGCATCATATTTAAACCCTTAAATAGGATAAAAATGTGGTCCTCAAACCCTTTGCCCAGCTTCTTCTCATTCCTGGGAAGACTAAAGCCTCTATGAAGTCTGTGGTTTGTCATTGAATTTGTCCGAACTTGTCCCAAGAGAAGTTGGAGCTCTTGACCCTCAATGGTACTGAGTAGCCACACATCTCACACACCTCCCTCCCTGTTCTGCTTCCACTGGATGTAGAAATGAGTCATCCTCAAGGGGTGCTCAGCAGATACGACTCTCAACCACCTTGGTGGAAGGGTTATGCCTTTTCTTCCCATTTGTTTAAGGCTTCAGCTGAGAGCACAGAGAAGAGAGTTCAGCCTCAACATGAGCGTCACTGATGGTGTTCAGTGGTAGATAGCAGCACACACCACCCCTCTACTTTGCAGGAAGTAAAGAAAAGTTCAGTGGGCTGGTAAAAAAGCAAAAAAGGAAGAGGTGAGATATTTTTGGGTGTGCTGGATAAGCACTTGTGTGAAAGGGAAAAGGACAGAGAAATCAGGGTTTCACTCACTGTGCCAAAAAGTAGTGTTTCAGCTTTTTTGTCCTTTGTCCTCTGTATTCTTTTTCTCCACTCAGGAATGACACCTGGCTTCCCCTGAGGTGGCATAGCCTGTTTGAAACTCTACTGTCTGTCCTAAAGCAGTTTCTGCTGAAGGAGGAGGTAGTGGTTAGATAATGTGATGGACTGCATAGATGAGCTGTCTTCATTCTGCTGTCTGAAGGTGATGCCCTAGGTTTCAACTTTTATATTTTTCNAAGTATAGACCAACCCTGGGGACCCACCCCTTTTAATAGGATCAGTTTGCCACAAATATATATTTTTTCAACTCTACTAGAGTTTTTTAAGTAGAGGGTTTTTAGAAGTAGAATCTCTATGAGGGCCAAGCAAAAGCAACAATGCTAAGCTTTTATCACTCCAATTTTTTCATGGTTCAAGGGCACTTGCATCATGTGCAACACAGAAAAAAAGGCCCTACATAGATTTAAGTAAGATTTATTTGGTTTCAGAGCAGTGCAGTATGACTGCACAAAAAAATTCATCCTGTTGAGTTCCGGTTCTTCCCTGTTCACTGCCTTGTGGCGAGATCCCTTACGGTACCCCAGGAACCTATCTCAGATAGCCTAGATATCTCCTCACACAGGAGATATATATGCATATACAAGTATTCAATTGTTTCATTGCTTGTATTTGTAAAAGAAGTAACAGGAGTAATTATATCAATCCCAACTCATCATCAGAATTACCCCATGCCCAACCATATCCACATACTGTGAAACACACTGGCAGGATTACAATAGCCACAACAAGGAAAAAGCACTTAGTACCAGATGGGAGGGATGAGTATTTTTAAAGGCAGCATGAAGGCTCTCAGATAGTTATTTGATACATACTGATAACTTGAAAGATGGAGAGCAGAATTATTATGGTATATTAAATCAAGATGAAACACAAAAAGAGAAGGCCAGATGACTTTGAAAGAGCAAATAATATTTGTAAGAGAAGAGTCTAAATGAGCCTCTAAAAACTCACTAAGAAGGTCCAGATTCTGAATGATGAGATAAACTGAGCTCCTGAGTATGGCAGCATAGCTTCTTGTATAGTCATTCAGACCCTTAGTTACATATTTATTGAAATGGTATAGGAAATTTATTTTAACCACCGAAAGCCAAATTTGAAGTCTAATTTTTTTTGCTTTGTTTTTCATTTTGCATGAGTTTAAAACTGTCTCTTGCTCCAAATCTAGGGAAGATGATTTTATTTGATTAAATGACATGATTACTGATGTAGTTTCTAAATCTCAAGTTAAACTGAAGAGATGATATATGATATATGAATGTCATTTAAGTCAGATCTCTAGAGAGGAACATGCTGTAGTCTCACTGTCATTTACAGCTACAGAAAGTAATTGAAAAAGTGCTATTAGATTAAAATAGTATTCTTTTAATCTGCCTTCATACAGGTGTAGGGGGCTGATGGTCCTTCTAATAAGATGGTAAGGAAGGACCAAGTCTGATTAAAAATAGAACATTTCCCCACAAGAATTTCCATTGTTTTTCAGAAAAAGCAATCTTCCCTGTGAAAATCCCTGAGCAGGAAGAAAGGCAGAGACACAGAGCACCGGCATGCAGTGTGGCACAACAGGCACAATTTCAGAGTCGGCGTCGCCCTTCCACCACCAGCCTCAGTCTTTGGTTCCCCTGGGGTGAGGAGTTACACCTTGGGACACCAAATGACCACATGCAGCACAGGGTCCCTGTGCATCTGGTGTTGCAGGAAAGATGGGGGAGATTTGGTCTTTCCTGAACCATCACAGCCTGGATGAGTCTCAGCAAACTTCACTACTAGTGTTTGCTCTCTGTTCTTTCAGAAAGAACAGAGCTATAGGCAATTTTTGCAGCCCTTGGCAAATTTAGTGATATGCAAAGTACTTTTCTCAAAACTAAATGCCTGTTTTGTGACTTTGGGAATTTACAGGTAGAATACATCTGAGGGGTCTACTTTATCCATAAATAATCCCACAACAACAAAGAGAAATGCACATATCAGCAAAGGTCCGTTTCTTCTCTCAGGGCAGGGCTGGTCCTTTGAGTGTGCTCCTCAGACCAGCAGAGCAATCAGGGTTTGTCTGGGTTTAAACTAAGGAGTCTACCCTACAACCCAGGGATTTCTTTTTCACATGAGACTTCTGATCATGAAAAGAAATTTGCCTCATCCTATAGTTATGATGAAATGTTCTTTTATCTAATTACTCATTCAAGTCACCACTGATATTATTGAACTATGGGTAAAATACACAGTAGTCAGAACTAACAGAAGACAAATGGGCCTTAATAAAAGAATATACATTTTGCACCTTATTGAGCTGCACAGCAAATGTTATACTGACTGGTTTCTCTTAAGACGGCATCTGTGTGCTGTTGTTAATGGGATAAACATTACAGATTACATGTGTTTTCCTGTCATTGATAAAATCTGATATAAACTGGAGTGTCTGACTTTTCAGTGAGATCAAAATTATGGGATCGCAGAGATCAGAAATGCCAAGGGAAGCACTCTTTTTGGCCACGGATCTCTATAAAAGAGAAGAAAGCAGGAGCA
>VYZQ01060591.1:0-24576 GCA_013400655.1 Mystacornis crossleyi
CTGCTGCCCACAGCCCCAGCCCTCCCTGTGCAGGGCTGCCAGCAGCACTGGCTGCTCCTCAGCCTTGCACCCAGAACCACTGGGAAGTAAATGTGCTATAGCCACAACCCTTGCTGATATCACTAGGGATCATAGGGTAGGAGTAAGGACGCACTCTCACCACAAAGCTGAGGATATGCATATTTAAGCTCTGTTTGGTTATATACAAAAGTATTCAGAGAGGAGAGAACATATAGCCCTGCAGAGACTGCTCTGCCAAACAGGCTGATACGGGTTACCTCTTGGTAAAAGTCAGTGATCATCTGTGTGGATGGGTGCAGGCATCACAAACCAGAGTTTTACCAGGAAGTTTAACAGCTGAAAACTGCAGGTTATTTATTCTTGACAGTATTCTCTTGAGAGATTGTTTTCAAGAATCCTGAGTCAGCACTAGTAACTGTAGGTACAAATATTTGTTTGCAGGACACAGTATCTTTGCTATGCTATTTACCTGTACTCCCCAAACCCAAAAGTTTATATATGTATAACTAAGGCTGGCCCTCAATGGTGAGCAAATACCTACTTGCCTCGAGTATTTTCAGTTGTCACTATTGCTTTAACTCTTAGCTCCGTAAAAACTAGATTGTGTGGTAGCAAGGAATTCAAGGGTAAAGGGTTAGTTATTTCACTGCAGCTCGAGGATTTAACTTTAAAACCACATGCATTTGTATCCAAGTGACATAATAAAGAGTGTGGTAGAAGATGGAAGGTACAGTCATCCAAACAAGCAAGGATTTATTAAACTGGTTCTTCAAGATCTTAGAAAACCTAACCAAACACTTTTCAGCCAAAGCTGTGCTGTTCCTTTGCTAAAACTGACAGGGTGATCCCATGAGTGACAAGGATATTCATTAGCAGGCAGATGGAGTTTAGGATGCCTTGATGATGATTTTGGAATGGTATGGTGACTGAACTGTGCCAGAGCCCAAGAAAGGAGGAATAAAACAGGCTAGAAAGAGAAGAAATAGGAATGCAGAAGTGCTGTTAAAGGTGAGCAACCAGCTGCCATTCAGACCAGTCCATACAAATAGTGGCACAGACTATAAACATCATTGTGAAAGTGCTGAGATCACACATGCTGTCCTAATGAGTTACTGGCGTGAGAAAGTGTTCACCTGTATGAGACAGGGAACTGCTGTCTGACTTCCTGGAAAAAACACGTAGGGCTCATTTTTTCCATCACTGATTTGGTTATGTGCAGGCTGACACCGAGGACTGTTTAACAACATTCAGCAGTACTCACAGGCCTAAGGAGGAACTGGTGCCACCGAAAACAGAGAGGGAGGAGAGAGCGGGTGTTCTGGGACACAGAGTACAGCCCATGGGACTTCTCAAGGAAATACGGTTCAGAGCTTACCCTTAAGGAAGTGCAGCAGGAGGTTAAATCCCTGCAGGGTGTCAGTTTTGTCAGCCCAGAAAAAACCCATCTCTCCAGCAGTGCAGTGTTCTTTACCAGCTGGCTGGATAGCACTGACAGAAGATTAAGTAACTACTTCAGGTTTGTCCACATTTGTGAGTCAGCTTTGGAGAGACCATTTCCTTATCCACAGAGCTCTAGTCCCTTGGTTGGGAGGACACTGTCAGAACAGATTGGTCTTGCATTGTGAAAAGAGCAATAGAGGGGAGGGGAATCACACTATTCAGTCCCATGTGCAACCCCATGTCAGACAAACATGGCAGCATGTGTAATAACAACAACCAAAAAAGCAAATTCTAAACAACTAGAGAAAAACGGATAAAGTGACTCAGGTGTGGAAACCCTGTATTGGTGTACTTCAGCTGTATGCCAACAGTAAAGTCAGAGCAGCTGTGTTTCCTGAAGTGCCCATTCTCACCACATTGAGTGGAAAACCAGCTCCTTGTTACCTTCACTCATAAGTCCACTTCTAGGAGGGCACCCCAGACTGAACTGTGGAACCGTAAGTCTTTGATCATGGGTCACAGACATACTTTCTCATTTTCTTTGAGTAATTCTAGAGAGTTGCTTTCTTCCCTGAAATTTTGCAGCTCAGCATTCCTGCACTTGGCCTCTCCTCTTTCAGTTTGCATGCGTGCTCATTTAAGTGTAATTTTTCTTGAGCATGTGATTCAGAATTAATGCGTTTGCAGTGTAGTGAAGGGAAATGACGCGTCCTCGTGATACTGGGAATGAGCGGTGGCAGTTCCTTTGAGTGCCTATCAGCTTTCTGAGTGGCTTGTAAATCATCAGAAGCCCAGTGAATAGCGTATTACCTACCTCACTTTGCAGCGAGTTATTTGAGTGATAAGAATGTGAGAGAGCAACTGTGTGACATAAGTTCCTTCACTTTCCAGAAAGCAAACCAGAGCCAGTTTTGGCTGTCCTTGCAAATTGCTGAAATAAGAACATTCCACCTGCAAAATACAAACCCAACCAACAAACTCAAACCTCATTAGGCATGGGTCACTGAGTATCATGTGGGTGGAAAAGCCTTTGTTGTACTGAAGTCATAAGAGATGTAGTGCAGGCGGGAGTGAGAACTAGCCACTGGTTAATGATTTATATATGAGGAAACCAGTTCAGTCTAAATTATCTTATATTAACACCACTTGTTATGGAGACAAGTTTATTCTGCCAGTTGAAAGCCAAATTCTGGCTGTAGCCTCGTGGTCACTGTACAAACCCCTGCCTTCACTGGGTCCAGAGACCCAGGACAACTGGGAGAGGGGAATGGCTCATGCCAGTGTCAGGCTGGGAAGAGAGCTCATCTCCTGGGATTCTCTGGGAACACTTCCAAGGCATGCAGCCTGTACACCCTCTCATACACCCTCCAAACATGTGCTGGATAAAGCATGACTGGTGCTTGAGGAGGAGCTGGGCAAGGGAGCCATCCCCACCCTTAGAAGCAGTGACCTGCTCCAACATTCAGTGGAATTGCAGGGGAAAGAAATGCCTCAATAGGTCAAACTCCCAGTACAGATAAAGTAGTATTACACAGAATGTTAATTTGAGCCTTGTCACACATAAATCCACCAGGAAATGAAGGTAAAATACACACATGTACCTCCAAGTATGGGCAACTGTACAACCTAAAAACTGTGAAAGAAAATTAGCCTCTTGAAAATTAATTATATTTTGCTTTGAAGTTTTCTGTACTACTGCCTGTATGTCACTAGTGTTTATGTCCCATAGGTATACCAGTATCACTAATCCTCATTCACCTTGCTTTCCAAAGAGGTTACATAATTCTGTCAGGAATACTTGCAGTGATCTTGTATGAACACCACTAAACCAGTTAATGATCAAAATAAGCTAGAATTCAATGATAATTTTTGTTAAGAACATATTTATTTTTAAAAAACCCTTTAAAATAGTCCCTATTGGTGTATTCAATGCAAATTGTTCATGAGCTGTAGAACAATGCAAGACTTAAAAGCTCATTTTCTGCTAGAAATGAAGTAATGGTTATAGGCTAAAGGGATAAGATGAGGGACATTGGAACTATCCATTCGATATTACAGTACAAAATTATTCTTTTAAAAAAAGGAAGAAAAGAAGACTTCAAGATATAACATGTTTATTAATGCAGACAGCCTGCAAGTAAGAGTTAGATGCTGCAACACTGTGCAGCATCCTTCGAGCTGGGCAGTGAGTCCTCCTCCTTCCACCTGTACTGGCTGCAGGATAAACTCTTGGTATAAGGTGGTACTATATGTGCTATACCTAACATTGCACTTAGAGGGTTCTGGTATCCAGTGCATATCATTAGCTGACAGATTGACCAGAGCATCATTTTTTTGAAAACTGAGTCTGCATTCAAACCCATGAACACTGCCCACCTCTGCCATTTTTATTGAAGTGACTGTTGAGTATTTCCCAAGCAGAGCTAAAATGCTTCATACAGCCAGAGAGGTCTGTCTCAGAGATCCTGCACACCGAGAGCATTCTTTGGGACTTTTACATTATCTTGGTGTGTCCTCCCCTTGGCTCTGGCCATGCCTGCCTCTTTCTTGGCTCGACCATCAAACAGCCATTGTGTCTGTATCCTGATAAGGATCAACTGTGCTTAATCCTGCTGTGGGAGACAAGGATGCTGGAGGTCAAGGAGTGAAGTCTTTCTTTTCCAGATGTTATGTGGGATGTCTTAATTTCAGAGCTATTTACAGGTTACATGGGCACTTATCTTTCTAAGGAGATAATCTCCTTTTTAATATTATGTGTTTCTGGTTGATTATTTTTGTCCATGTCAGTGACATCATAACCAAAGCACTGAAGGTTAACTGATCAGCAAGTTCTTTTTTATTAACTTTCTGGTTCAATTGTAATTTTATCCCTCTGTAATTCTCTTGCATCCATGGGGATGACTACACTGCTGTGAACCGAATGCTGTCATTGTTAACTCACACCAAATCAGACTGGGTAATTCCAAGAGAGCACAACCCTGAGGAAAGGCAGAGGGATACACTGAAGATTCCTGGGGGTAGTATATGGATGGTAGGTAACAGCTTGGTCCTTTTAATTTTGGTAGTTTTAAATTTTCCATTTATACAGATGTTTAAATGCAGTGAGAAATTTTATAGACATTATGATGTGAATCTCCACTTGATATCACTCAGAAGTCAGTGAAATTACCTCTCCTTCAGCTCTATGTCTCTATGAGCTTTGTTTCTTCCTCACTGAGCTGGGATGTAGACTTGGGCTAGCAAGTGTTCTGGTCACTGTAGGAGTTCAAGGATCTCTGTTGAGCAGCTGCTGTTGTTTCGGAAGCAGACAGTTTTTCTGTCCCCCAGCCCTACTTGAATATTTTTAAATGACGAATTATATTCCAGTGTTCTTGGGGATACTGATTTTAATAACATCTGTGTAATCTTGGCAGGCCTTCTTCCTTTTTGTTTGCATCTCACATAATCTACAAAGCAAGTTTACTGACCAAAATATTTCTGAAAAACAGGAATTTTTCATGAAAACTGGGGAACTCTGGTCCTAGATTTTTGAATTGTGTTTGCATTATGTGTAGGGAGCCAAGAAACACCATGCTTTGAAGATTTTTCTCGAAAACTAACCTTTGTAGCTATGGTTTCACATGTTGGTTGGAGAATATATGCAGCAAGTTGCTGATGAACACTCTCCAGACTAAGGTCCCAGTCTGCACAAACACATGCACCTGGGTTACTCAGAACACTTTAGAATCTCCAGGAAGTCAGCATAATCCCTCATAGATCACAGAGAGGAGCAATTCCTCTGAATGATGTGACTATGCAAAGGCTTGGGTGTAGCTTCATGTTTTAACAAAACAGAATCGAGTGCCTGGGCTGGCCCTTGAAGAGCAGGAGTGAGGAATCATTCATGGAAACACATCAATGAATGTCTTGAAATACCAGAAGAAATTTTGAAATGTTAAAGGTTATCTCAGGAAATCTCAAAGAATCCAAAGATAGTGCCCACAAAGAAAGAGATATTGCAATCATACTATTATTTATTTACAGAAAAGAAGCTTTCAGCTCTAGTCTAAAAATAATACATATCTGCTTACATTTATACCACTGACACTGAGATTTGAGACTTAAAATAAAACTGGGCTAAATCTAGACCTGAGGTGAGGTGTTTAATGATCACTGTCTTCAGCATAATGATGATCACATTGAACTCTCTCTGACTGGAGCCACGTACTCTGTTTGCAAATTGGAAAAACCTCATCCAAGGTTTGTAAAACCTAAGGGTGTATTGCATAAGCATGTCCTTATCAGACTTCTTAAAAAGCCTTGAGACTATCAAGACAACATGATAACAAATTCCATTTCCGGAGACAATTGGGACCTAGAAGAGCATCTTTCACCTTCAAAACTGAGGAGTTGTGGGGTTTTTAAAATCCTGTTCATGAAGCCAGGCTCTACCATCCCTTCAGCCATTCACACCTAATACTTTGCTGTAAGGGTGCTTACGAACATGGCAGTGCCTGCATCTCCAGTGAAACACATGAAAAGCTTGCACAGGAGGTAGATGCAGAGGAACCTGATGGAGAAATAATGGCTCTGCCTTGGATATGAGAAGAGCAATTGAGGTCAGTCAGGCCCTAGAAAAGATGAATAGCCTACAACTGATCTCCAAAAAGCAAAATGAAAAGTGTTAAGTAGTACCAGAGAAGAAGTGGAGTTCAGCATGCTGACCATAATAAGATCATTTGTCCAGGACAAACCCCACAGGGAAAATGAGTGACCTCTGGGATATGGGAAAGGGAATTGAAAGAGACTGAGTATTTCGGGAGTTCTTGATTGCTGAAGTGTTTCCTATAGATCCCTTTGCTTCTCAGATACAGTCCTAATTTCTGACATCAAGGTTACTGCATTGTTATTTACTTCCTGGTGTAAAAGTTGTACCCAAACTCTCCCTCGTGTGGCTTCACCAGTAGTAGCTGAGTTACCCAGGGGGATCAGTTTGCAAACCACTAGAGGCATCTCAGAAGTTTGAGCTAAGAATGGGAATAGGTGAGATTCCCACCTCCCACATCTGATGTTCACAGTTAAAATCTTCAGTTACACTCTGCACTGAAACAGGTGAGGAAAGAGGCAGGTGCAGATAGCAGTCAGCTATTGCTGACATCCCCACACAAATACCTCTGGACCATTATACTCCCTGTGGCACTGACCCTTCAGTGCGTGTCACCTTTCTGGGGCAGGCATTCTGCAGAATCTCCAAAAGTCTAGTTACGGCCATCATCCTCATTCTTCGCGCATGGCATCGGCTTTGGGGTTGAGCTATTCAAAATTGGTTCAAAGACTTAACACAACGTAACAAGTGTAAATCTCTTGTCTGGCCTTGGGTCAGATGAGGAAACAGAATTTGCTTGTGCCATGTTGTCTTACAGCTCTTTGACTTCCATATGCAGAGCCACACTACCACTTCTGTGGCTTCTGTAAATTCTCTTGTATACAGATACGTGTGCAGTGCTTTACACATACATGGGAGATTCTAAGGACACTTGTTATCTTTTCATTGAAAAGCATCAGTCATGCAGATTAACACCAGATGAGGGGTTTGTCCATTCAGGATAGAGATTTATTTTGACAATAATGCCTGTCAGGGTGGAATAACATTAGGGCATACTTTTATTCCTTTTTTTTGAAAAAACATCTTTATGCTATTACATTTTTATTGTGTTCTAATACAGCTACATGCTGTGGAAGATATTCAGTAGCATACTTTGTGAATAAGCCAGACTGAAGAACTTGCATGGCCATGAACTGCACTGATTATATTGTTCTGCCTGCTCTAGACAGAGAAAAATGAATATGCAAGTTCTGCTGATGCTGGTACCATGTTTACAAGACAATAAAAGCTGGCTCTTCTGAAGGCTAAGTCAAAAAAATGGTAAATATGAATACAGGCCCCCAACTGAAGAGGAGAGAGCTCTGTATGAATGGCCCTGGACACTACACTCAGTGATGGTGGGTGACCAGGTTCTCAAAAGAAGTTTAATTATTTTTAACAAAGTTATTGTAGTCAGAGAGAATCACCAGTTGAAAAGCAGTTCTGTGGAATCCAGGAAACTCTTGGGTGAAATAACATTTTGTTGCCTGTGTCTAAAAAGTCAATTCCCTAAAAATATCTCAAAGTCAAATAAGCCAGATGATAGGACCCATTCTACTCTCTCTGGCACCTAACCCAACTAGCATGAATCCCTTTGTTCATTTATCAGAATAGCTTCTCCTTCCCAATCATTGTGATCTGTATCAAAGATTACTGCCCTATCTGCTCTCTTTTACCTTTATTTCAGTTATTGCACTGGCAATAGTTACTGTACAAACACATAGTGGAGAGCAGTCTTTCTGCTGAGGACCTACATTCAAACAGACATGACAGATGACAGGCAGGAGAGGCAAAGAGCTGTCCCTTCCCTGCTTGGCAAGGGAACAGCTCTGCCAGCCTGAGCAAGCAGAGCCAGAGGGAAGCCACACACACCCAGACCAGGGTCTGTGCCCTCCTCTGGTGCTGGTCAGAATACTGGCCATTACCCATATGGCAAAACTCTTCATGTTAGAAAATCCTCGGCAGTGGGTTAGAATAAAGAATCATTTTCTGAGCAGACCTGGAATTCTGTCTGCTTTTGAGGAGTCCTGGCCTCAAAGAAGAACATGAATATAAGCAGCAGTTGAAAGTTTGCATTTTTAACTTTCCTGCTGTAAAACCCTGATATGCGTAGTCCTCTTTTTTTATTTGGTGAGAATTGCTGTAATATTTGAGTCGGTGATAGTCTATTGAAAACAGACCCCTGACTAGGAAACAGAGAGTTTCGATGTTATAAACTGCTAGTAATTTATTATTTTGAGACTGGCATATATTTTGGCAACGTTTAAGTTGGCTGGAGTGATAGTGAGTGATGAAAGATGTTATGGCGGTTGAGAAGTGGCTGAATTCCTTTGTTTCCAGACTTTACACTTTTTTTTTAAGGCGCAGAATGTTTATATAGAAAGTGTAATAGTGTTTTATGAGTATTTGCTGGACCCTGCTAAAACCAAGCATTCAAGCTTTACTCTTTTAACAAAGTGTTTTGTTATGGAATTCCTCTGGGTTTTGATGTTTCTAAATTAGGGTTAAATCAGGTTGGTATGCGGGGGCCATGGGAGAACAGGCCAGAAGTGACAAACTGTCTGGTGTCTAACAGGGTGCGCTTGCGCTCCAGGAGGTGATGTGGTGGCAGGAAGAGAGGACTCCTCAGCTGGGCATGAGGAAGCCATAACATAGGGGTACAAAAAGGGGATTTTAAGAGAAGAAGAGGGGATTTTAAGCACTGGGAAAGCTTTCAGCATTTTAAGAGTTGGGCATTTTCAGTGCAAGACCCTGCCTGTTCCTCGGCTGCTCTCTGGTCCACCAGAGCCTGCGTGTTTCCCATGCTTTATTTCCATCATCTGGAACAGGAGTACTTTTAGTCCCATGGTTATAAACTATCATTCCTCCTTCCTGATCATCTCTATTTTCCTCCTTCATGACTGTGGTGTTTGATGAGCCACAATACACTCAGGAAACAAATTCTTGTTTCTGATATTTCTCTGCCCATTTCGTCTGCATTTATCTCCTCCAAGTCGGCTGCTCATAAAACTCACTGGCTTTCTGCCTTCAGTTTGGCCCACTAAACCCTGGAGTCAGTCTCCAGCCTTTTTGCTTTTACAGTAAAGGACAGAGCTTTGAGCCACAGCATCCCAAGATGTTGTAGCAGCAGAGAGAAAAACTTGAAACCATTAAGAAACAGAAGCTGCTAAACTCAGTGTTTCATTGCTGAGAGCATCAGGGCTTCCTTCAAGCTGAGTACAAGGAAAAAGGGCAGAGTCTCTACTGGTTCACGAAGCTTACTAGGAACAAGAGTAATTTTTCTGATTGTGTCATGCAGTCTGTGTTGTAATAACTTTCTAAGTCTTTATTCTCTCATTTAATACTCCACTTTAATGAAGACCTCATATAATGCTGCTACTCTGCTCCTAGTTGCTCACATTATAATCTTTGTAAACTCCTTCTCCCAAGTAGCACTAAGCACTTCCAGTTCTCAAAAGACAAAGCAAAGCTTATCCTTCCTGTCCTAGTGGTGCCAGAGAGCAAATAAATCAGTAAGGAAAAAACAAAGCAAAAGGGCTTGTTTCAGACAAATTTAAGAACAAGGCATATAAACCCTCATCCATATTAAAAGACCAAAGTGCCAGTGGCTTCAACATGCATTATACCTTCCAACTATACAATTTAAATTTTTTTTTTCAAACTATTAAACATATATATAGATTTAGCTTAGCACTGAGAGGCCTCAGCTGGAATACTTCTCATAGTTTTGCGCACTATGCTTCAAGAAAGATGTGAACCAACTGGAGAGAATCCAGATGAGAGCAACGAGAATGATCAAAGATCCAGAAAATGGGATGTATGAGGGAAGACCAAAAGAATTGGGTTTGTTTAGACTAGAGAAGAACAGTCTGAGGGGAGACATGACAACAGTCTTCAGACACGTTAGACTGCTGCAAAGGGGAAGATAAACTGCTGTCAGTTTCTACTGGAATAGGCTAAAAAGCAACAGATTACAACGGACATACAGATTAGACTTTAGAAGAAACTTTCTATTGGTTACAGCAGTTATACCTGAGAAAACAATTCCCATGGAAACTGTGGGATCCCATTGTTTGAGATTGGGGTACTGGTATAGTCCAGTCTGCTTTGTGGTAGAAGCATGAATAAGACTGGTCCTAGTCCTTTTCAGCTATTTCCCCCCATGTCAGAAATGTAGGAGAGGGACTGCAAATGAAAAGAAAAATTCATATTTTCTGGAGGAATATGGACAGGTCTGACCTGAGTGGCCTTTGAACAGGAGATTAATTGCAGCCATAACTACAGAGTTAGTATTACTGCCTTGTAGCCATTACAAACTGTTTGCAACTATCACACTCAGGAAAACAGGGAAAAATAAAACTCTGATTCTTATCTGCTCTCAAGTCCCTAGTTAGGCTGGACACTATTCTGGCAGTGGAGGCCTGTGTCAAAGATCTTGAGTGTAAATAAGCATAAAATCCTAAATGTTGTAAAACACACCATCCAGTGATAGATTTCTATGAACTCTGTTATACAGAAAGATTTAATACAGAAAGGAACCCAAACATGTGACACTTTGTCAGAAAGCAAAAGATTACATAGTACAACATGTTTTTTGGAATGAATTTACAATGAATTTTAACTATAAAATAGAAAGAAAGAAAAAATAGATGAAACTAAGACAAATGCAGGGTGGATTGAAACAAAGTGCCTGACTGATAATTCCAGAGATAACTGGGAATGCAAATTAGGACTTCCAAGGTCCCTTGTTTCAATAGGTGGGGTTTTTGTTTCTGTTTCTGCTTGTTTGTCTGCTTTTCATTTATAACAACAACAACAAAAAACCATTTTAAAAAAGGCAAGATTGCAAAAGCCAGCTTTTCCCTCAGTTTCTTTGGTGCTTTCTGCTAAGCAGCCTTGGAGCTACAAAGGTTCACAGTCTTTCACAGACTCATGCCCTAGGAGTGTTTACAGTGAGAAGAGTCCTTAAAATACATGACCACATAGAGAATCATATGGGATCTGCTGACAATACATCTTCAAATGTCTGCATCCTGGTAGGAACTGTGCATGAAGAGGCCTCCCTGCTCAGACAGGCATAGGTCACCGGCTCTGTGGAAATAGTGATTTGGTCTGGAGCTGCTATACGTACTGGCTTTGGAGGAGAGAGTTCTGCAGAGGAGGAACTGTCTCTTTTGGCTTTGTGTTTCCAGGGCACAAACTCGAGGTTTAGAAGGAGTACTGTGATACGAATATCCTCAGCCGGATGACAGAGCTTCCTCTGAAGTTGATGACAGTGTTAACAGTGATCATTTCCAAGTCCAACTCAATAGTACGGGGCCCCTTCACGGGGCGGGTCATCACCAGAGTAGCACTGATCGGTCCCGTTTGCTGTGCATAAAACAAGAGAAAGCAAGTGAGATTGCCAAAACTAGTTCTTAAAAACTACTGTCTCACTACAGTCTCACTATAGTCTTCAAGCAGCCAAAATAGGTGTTTTCTGTTGCTTTGCTTGAAACTACTGCAATTGATGGGACAGGGTTTCATTTCAGCATTTGGCCTCTTTTCAGTGTTTTGCATGAACTATCACCTTCTACAGTTTGTAAAGCCTTTGGGAACCCTGCACATTAAAGTAGCTATTGAACATAGACACTTGCTATTGCCCAAGGAAGAAAGAAGATGAAAACGTGGATTTAGGGTACAAACAAGTAGTGATACCTGTTTGTTTGTTTGTTTGTTTGTTTGTGGTACTCTTTAGTTTGATGTAAAGGACAGTGTTTCCGTGAAGCAGCGACACCCAGAAGGGGTTATGTTACCAGAACTTGGAGAACAGGTGTTCCTGTGTGAATGGGGTCCAGGTTTGTGGTACATTGTGTATGTTAAGGGCACAAACCTCACCCTCCAAAGAGAGCTTTGAATATGCGATAGTGCTTCAGAAAACCAGTCCTTTATTAAATGGAAGCTTTGCAATATCTGACCACAACAGCAGATTATGTGCATTTAAAAATCAGAGCTGCTGATGTTAAAACCAACTGCAGTTTGTTTTCCATCGGGAACTTACGTAGACACAGTGGGTCCTGTTTTACCTCAAAACTGGGTGTTTGTTACCTTTGATCAGAGAAGGCCAACATAGCCATGAGGAGGTGCTGGGCGTGTTGCTGGGTCCGTGCCAGTCTGGGTCCTGGTGCCTCAGCAAGGGCACAGTGTCCCTCCCATGCAGCCCTGCCTACCTGCTGCCCAGGGAATGGCTGCATGGTAAATCAATGGAACCAGCAGGCTTGGGCAATGGGGATGGGAGCTGGGGCCTCAGCACCTGCTGGATCAGCCCAGATGAGGGGAAAGGTCAGTGGGATCAGTAATGACTTTGCAGCAGGAAAGCTCTTATGAGATGTAAATGATCGTAATGTAACGGGGTTGCTTGTCAATTCAGGATTTCAAAACATTTTCCTCTTCTTACAGTGGGAATCTGAGGTTCTTGTGAGAAATGTGTCCTGGAATCTATCCCGCTACCTGTGTCCATGAGGGATGGGAACCTTCATTAGCCACAGAACAGGACTTAATGCGAATGTCTGAGCCAGGTTTTGCCTAAGGCTGAAAATCAACCTCCTGAGTGTCACCATCCCTTGAAGATGTAGGGACGTCCCTTCCATCGTCTGAAGACATCCCTAAAATCTCTGCATGTCAGTGGTGTGACAAAGATGACTGGGGAACAGAGAGATCTTCTGAGGAAAACAGATTAAAAAACCCCAGGTAATTACATTTTCTCTAACAGTGTCTACATAAAATGTGTACTCAGTGAGAAAAAATCATAACAAATGAAAGCAAAGAACCCAGCAAGTCAGTTGCTGGCATAAAGGGGTGGGGGTTTTGCTTACTTGTTTGGTTTTCACGTTTTTCAATTTCCAATGAAGAGTTTAATAAAACAGAAAAGAAACATTGAATCTTTCAGTGACAATTGCTGGTTGTCCATCAAATAAGAAACAGTTTGGCACAATAATTTCTCTTGAGCTTGGGAGACCTGAGCTATTCTTAGACATGGGTACAGCTCTGGGCTTTCCTAAACCTACTGTTTCGTAGGAGAAGCATGTTTGCTTTGGGTAGGTTACTCTCCTGAGAGATCCAGCAGTTCCTGCAGATCAGCACACTGCTCTGCATGTGTGTGTGTAAAAAATGCCTCAGACTGAAGGTTTAAGTGATGGTCATTAAAAGCTCAGTTCTGCTATCAGGACATTCAGCTAACGAGAGGATACTCCATGTTTTCTCCCAGTGAGTGCTAGACTTACCCGCATGTAGAATTCCCTGCCCTCGTTCCCTGATTTGATTTGGAAGATGTAATAGGCTCCAGGGTAGCGAGTTGTTGCTTGCATCTGAAAAATGTCTGAAGGCACAGACCTCCCAGACACCATATCCATCACTCTGTACAGGATGGTGAACGGCTGATCTCTGCACCCGGGGTTTTCAGCTGGACACATGCAGCGGCTGATTGTCAGAGATAGAATTGTCATCAGGGGTTAAAACTGCTGTAATATTTGATTCTTTTATGCTAAGACAGGTGCATAAGTAAACAAAGAATGTTTTTGACCAGCTAAAAGAATCAATGAAGCTTTTAATGAATTTTCTCACTTTTAGTATTCTCTGTTTTGCTATTCTGGCCTATCCTGCTTCCTTTTTCTTGTCTTATGGGCCAAAATACCTTGGCATTCTCCTGAGATCACTCAAAAATGTGAACTTTCTTTGAAGCAGCTCTGCAGGTGTAGAATACTTGGTACATATTTGTTCTGATAGTAATTTAAACTGAACTGTCCCCAAAATAATATTATTAGATCGTTTCACTGATAGTGCTACATAAATGTAGTGGTCTTTCTTTCACCATATTTTGTATACTACATGAAAACATGCAGTAGACATCCTGGATCAAACTAAAGCTCTACCATCAAATGCAGAGCCTTAAGGAAGAAGAGGATAGCAAGCCAAACATACGACACTTCCACCAACAGTCTCCAATTGTTTGTGATTCAGGGAATCCTTGAAACAAAAATTTCTTCTTTGTACTCCTCAGCTATTAATGCATTTCTTATCCATCAGCTTTTCCAGCTTCCTCTTACAGCTACATGAATGTTTGGCATCCACAGCCCCCTTCATCTCTCTTTGCATGGCCTCTTTTCTGACTTTATCTGATGCTCCCAGCTTTTCTACTGAAAGGAGAGCAGCCAGTCAATCCCTGCTCATCCTCCTCACGCATCTTAGGGCTTCATATTTGACCCTGTTCATGGCTGAGGGGTTCTAATTTGGCTGTTCTTCCCAAGGAAGCTATTCCATACTTTTGATCATCCTCATTGCTTCTTATGAACCTTTATCCAGTTATATTTCTTTTGACAGGAGGGGAAGGAACTGCACAGTCTTAAAGATGTGGTATACAATAGCATGTGCTCCAAGGATATTCTCTACCTATTAACACTTGAAATTCAGATTGCTTTTCTGACCTCTAGTGAGTACAGCAGATCATGGAACTAGACCAACCCTCAAATCTCAGTTTGGATGGATAATGATCAGAGCAGTGTCCCTTATTTAATTTGTGAATCTGGGATTGTCTTTTTACTTTAAATTAATCTTAAATGGCTGAATTTTATCTGCCATTTTTATTGCACAGTCATTGAGGCTTATTCTGCAATATTTTTCTACCCAGTCTTTATTCTACTGTCTGCAGATATGGTTGCAGACATTGCCTATATCATGGTTTATTTTTTCCCAGATTGCTTATGATGGCTCAAGTAGGTCCAGCTCAGACCTCTGCAGAACTTCAGCGTGAAAGTTGACCATTTAATACTATCCTCTGTTTAATTTTTTATCTTTCAGCCTCTTATTCTTCTGTTTCAGGGACTTTTCTCTGTTACTTACGACTGCCTAATTTCCATATTAACTATGTGAGGGTCTTTTCAGAAGCCTCTGGAAATGGAAAGAGACTGCATCAGTCCATGTGCCCTAGCCACATGCTGCTGATTTCTTCAGAGAACTCTAATAAAGTTGTGAGGCAAGCCAGCCCTTTATAAAAGCCATGCTGGGGGAATTTACTGGGCATGGGTCTTCTTGACTATTATGTCTATAACCTCCACAAGTGACATAAATTTCAGACAGTGCATCTGGCACGGCTCCCATCAAGAGGCTCCTGGCATTATGAACATCCAGTTCCTTCCACAGAAAACACAGATGCAAGGAATTCACTTGGCTTTTATACTGACCACTTCTAGACATATGTCACAAATTAAGTGCAGTCCCATCTAGAAAAAGCGATCAAGCACAAAGCTCAGAGATCAAGAGTTCTGGTGCAAGTTGCTCTGCAAGGACTCTGTAGTTGGGCTGTGGGGAATTTAGATACAGAGGATTCAGTTATTTGAAATTCCCATTTAAGGCTCTACCACCAAGATAGGAAAACCCAGAACTAGACAAACACTATGTGTCCCCTCTTCAGCTGCCCTAGTTCAGAAAGCAATGTAAAGACATAAATAAATTATGAAGGAAAGAAGCTAATTATACATCTCTTGCCTTTCTGTAAAATAGATTAGGCTGCCAAGCAATTCCAGGTAATTGGGTTTAGTGCAAACATTGTGAATGAAATAATATGGACTGCAATATATTGAGATATGTCTGAAACTGAAATATTTTGAGCCAAGCAAATACATACAAAAATGTAAAAGAAATGGGCTATTTTTAGAAATGTAGGATTTATTTTTTGCTTGCTCAAATGATTCCCAGTCGAGACAATAACAGTGCTAACAGCCCCATCCAGACATACCAAATTTCTGGGCAAGGCAGATCAGTCTGTGAACTATTCAGAACTTTTAACCTTTAAGCAGTAAGAAATTCTTTGTATCTTTCTCTAATTATCATCTAATGTTTTAAGGTACTTCCCAGGCATAAGCTAGTTACCCTTTGTAGGAAATACTCCTACTAATAAACAGGCTGCATTTGAGTATATGTAAAGTCAGTTAGTAATGTAAGTGAATGTCTCTTATTACATCACAAGCCTTGCTGTTTTCTCAACTAACTGATATTGGTTTTTCCAGCCTATCTTCACATACATCTGAGTATGATATCATATATCATATCATATCATACCATACCATATCATATCATATCACACCTGGTGACCTGGTAAGGAATTGCAATTTATTTTTATAAAAGCTTACCAGTGGTAAATGCAGCAACAGCATGCATGAAAAGCTCTTTAGACAGACGTTATGGCTGTGTTGTAAAATTGCAGCTTATTTGGATACAACTCTCACAGATAGAATTTGTTTTTGTGGCCACGTTACTCACTTCTCATTAATCTGGAGATAAGGCTCCTCACATCGTACTGGGTCTAAACATTTATATTCTCCTGGGATATTGAAACATGTTTGCTGTGAAGTGCAGGTGAAGTTTCTTATTTCACATTCATTGATATCTAAAACACAAGGAATTAGAGAATGGCTAAAGCAGGGAAATATATACAAGATACCACACCTACAAACTGGTTTCCATCTTAGGGAATTACCCCAAAATTCATAAAACTCTTGCACCACGAGAGATGGCCTTTTTATAACTGATCCATCTTTTAAGAGCAGTTTCTACTTCATTCATTTCTGCTTATTAGAGTGCTCCCACATGCTAAATGCTGCAAAAAAAATGGAAAGGAATTGGCTGCTCAAATGCTCCAGCCTTAGAGAATGGGAGAAGTACAGACGTGCAGCAGAGGGGAGAGCATGTGAGGTCTTTCCTGTGTAGCTGTTTCCTAGTCACTAAAGTCTTACTTAAAACAACACACCAATTCACCTCAGCAGGAATATTCACGTGATGACATTCTTACCACAACTGCATAATTGACCCCTACGAGTATTTCACTGTGCAGTGCAAAGCATCTCAGTTATTGAAAACCTCTTTCTAGACACAGGATCTATTTCCTGGTCCCCCTGCGTTTTTATCAGTGCAGGAATGTTCTTACCTTGGCAGCTTCTGCTATCGTCAAGCAAGTTATAGCCCGAAGGACAGGTACAGTAGTAAGAACCAGGCCCATTCACACATTCGTGCTGGCAGAGAAACTCTGAGAAGCTGCATTCATCCATGTCTGCAGTGGTAAAACAAAGTTTAGTGTCTTTGGCTTTACTGTCAAAAGAGCAGTCCTGCAGGCAGGTGGCCATCCAGACTACCTGCCCATCACCTCAGCTGGAGGCTGGCACTCTCCAGCTCCCTAGAACTCTGCAGCGACCTGACAAAATGCTATACAACAAGTTCTTGGTTAAACACTTTTTTCCTAAGGAAACCAAAGCTGTTGCTGGACACAATGTATGGCTTTTATTTATTTATTTTTCTTTTCTAATACCTGTCACCAGTTGGCCATGTTTTCATTTCTGTTTTACGTCAGAGATAGAGATACTCTGATAACAAAGCTGCAACTGTAATTTAAAAGGAAGGACTTGGCAGAAGTTTTTTGTTGTTGTTTTTTTTTTCCTTCTTTTTTTTTTGGAGAGCAAGCTTCATTTTCCCAGGGCCACATGGGTTCCAGCAGAACTCCTGCAGCCAGCTCTCTCTGTTTTATGTTTCTTAGCCTCTAGACAGTTACTTCGAAGTCATTCCAGCAAGACTACAAGAGCAAATCCCATCCTGGGTCAGACATACTGGAAGGCCCAGCCCACTCTCAGATACCCAGGAAGCTAGGCAGTCTGTCAAATATCTGATTGAAAGCAGAAACTGTGCTCTTTCCCCTTGCACTCATGAACTGACCAGTCACTGTGTTCTGCAGAACTGTGCTCAAGTGAAAGATGAACTTCAGAACTGCACATGGAGGCATGGCTGACTGAGGGGAAAACACATGCAAAGGCACTAGGCCGAGGGAGGCTGCCACTAATCATTTCCTTATTTCCCCGTTCAGGGGAAGAAAGAAACAAAGGCCGGAGCCCCAGCCAGGAACTCCCAAGTTTTTATTCCCAGCTCTGACATGTTGACTCTCCCAGGCAAATCACTTTTACTCTTCAGACTGAATTTCTCTTTCTTCTAAATTGGGCTCGGTCCATTTATCCACTTCTTGTGTTTTGTGCAGATGGATTGGAAAGTATTTGAAATCCAAATATATCCAAGTGGCTTGAGGGCTGAAATCAGATTATCAAAAGGGAGATGAAAGGAACTCTACACCTACATAATCCTGTTATTGTGTGAGTTTCCCCAGTGAGTTCACTGAAATGAGCACCTTTCGGAAAATACATGAACTGAGGGCTGACTCCATTAAGTGACTGAGATATCAACCACCCTCTGGCATCCTAGCCCAGACCTCCAGCTTATTGGATTTGTATAACTGGTGCTTGGCTGCTGTCAGGTGCTGAGGGACTTAGAGCCCCGTGAGTCCTACGTTTGTGCTGCTGAGCCCACAGTGTTCCTAAATACTCCTGCCATTCTGCTGACTATGTGCAGACAAGAAGATGGTTGTCATTTCAGAGCACATCTAATGCACTTGAAAGACCTCTGTGATTAGAAAATAATGATGATGTTGGGAAAGTCAGGTTGAAATCCCTTCCTCTCTCCTTGAATTGGGGAAGAACGCCTCCCCACTTCAAGGTAAGTTGGCTGCTAGGCCATGGACTAACCCTGCTCCTGTTGAAGTAAATCTGAGTCCTGACTGTCTCATAAGAGTGTCCTCCTAACCAGGCATTCCCTTTGCGAGCCTCAGATGTCTTGTGATTGCCTGTGAAGTGGAAGCAGCTCATCCAGAGAAACTTGACCTGCTTTGTCAAACATTTTCTTGCACAAAATTGTCAGGAAAAGATTTTCTGCTCTATATCTGGGTGGTGGAAAGTCCCTTTTGCTGGCTTGACTCTCTGACATGGATAAGGCTCAAGCACCACCTTACTGGGCATTGCAATGAACTTACCTGGTTCCGACCCCCAGGTAGCTCAGGGGGTGAGCATATAAAAACATTCAGGAGTCTAACTTAGAGGAAGAAATTCCATGAGAAAGCAGAACACTAAGTTAGGTGTTGCAGCCTAAATGTTTAATGTTTAAGAACCTTTAGATATTTAATACTTGTTCTTTCCCTTACAACAAGGAGGTTTGAAGGAAAAATACCTTGGGAAACACTAATCATGTACACTGCATCCCACATATCTTCTCTCTCAGAAACAGCATGTTACATCTGTTTACTGTAAATTAAAACTCAAGTATTTTCCAGTGCATTTTTCCTTCCAAGAAATATTGGCTGAATTCTCTAATTTTATCAGACTGAGGGAACAATAAGCAAAGAAAAAAGTTTTGCCTTCAATTAAAATAAAATAATAAAAAAAAAAGCAGAGAGGAAAAAGTACAGTGACATAAGCACAATTTATTCTGCTGTGTGCTGAACAGATCAGCAATAACTGTACTAAGAAATCATATATTGTTTCTAAAGTGAAGCCAGAACCATACAGGGGGAACTGGGGAAGGTTTCAGGCAGAAGTGAGCAGTCATTAAGAGCAAGAGGAATACATGCATTCAACAGACAAATGGAAAAGTGCTTTATATAAAGTATTTCTTTAATCATGGAAGAATGTTCTAGGACTATCTCTACTTGCTCTAATAAAGCTTCCTGTTCAGCATTACAAAGTGCTTTTTTATGTTTTGCTGTTACCTTGGAGCTTTTGAATATTTAGCTTATTTCTTTAAAACCATTTGCAGCCCTCCTCCACCGAGCTTTTCTGGGTATTTGCTGTGTGCTTTAGCTGGAAAAAAGATCGTATGAGTTGCAGCTATCCTGCTGCTACCATGGACCATGGCAAAAAAACTTTTAAAAAGTATGTACAAAACAATACCTTTGAAAAAGTAAACATAATAGAATTAAAGAAATCAAAACAGTAAATAAAGACAGTTACCACTGCAGTTAACTCCATCAGCTTCCAGTTCATAGCCAGGTTCACAGCGGCAGAGAAAAGAGCCGTAGGTGTTGACGCAGGTCTGAGTGCAAGGGTTTTCACTTGTACATTCATTCACATCTATGGGAAACCAATGCCAAATTCATCAGTGACTTCTCCCCAAACTCCATTTTCATTTTTTTTACTGCAGAGCATTTCAAAGAGATTAGCTGTACAGTCAGAATGATTTGTTCTGAAAAAATTTAACCAAGTCAGTGTTGTTTATTTGGATTCAGGCTGATGCCTGGGAGTAGCATGTTGGAAATGCAATATGTATGGAAGTGAAGCATTTTGGGAATGTCTTCAATTAAAAAAAAAAAACATGGAAGATGGGGATGAAATTTTTATTACAAATGTTTCTGTCCTTATCCTGCAGTTTGAAAACCATTGAGCCAATATTGTCATAACAGCCCTGAGAAAGAATGCAGCAAGATCTTCCTGAAGAAGATAATGCAATGACAAAGGGTCCTCATGGAAACCTCAGGCTAAGGCAAAAGCAGTATTTTTTTTCCTTGTAGGACATTAGCAGCTTCTGGGCGTCATTAGCACAGACCTTTTCCTGCAGCATGTGGGAAGATGCTCCCTGCTTTGCTAGGGAGACTGTGAAGAGGTTGTGTTGACTTTGAGGTAGCACATCACAGCAAAAGGTAGTCTAATCTTAAGACTCCAGTCTGGATCTTGGGAGAGTCTGATTTGCTGATCTGATAAAGGTTTCCTGTCTCAGGTGGGTCACACAGCCTCAGATTTTAATAGTAAATTCAGTGCCTGAACTCTTGGTAATTCCACTGAATTGAGTGAATTGAAGTTTGGGCCTCTGTGCATATTTCTCCTGATGCACTGGTCATGTTGCACCTGAACCCCTTTGAGGTACTGGGAAACTACTGAAATATCTGTCCGAAAAACCCACGAACATTTTCAAAAGCAGTGCTGGGAAGGTTACTTGTGTTCTAAAAACCAAGCAAGTTTTAAGGGTGTTGCTGCATGGGGGCCAAGGATTTCAGTCATGGTTCACCATACTCATACCTTGGCACGATCTCCCGTCGTCATTAAGGGTGAAGCCTGGGTTGCATGTACAGGAGTAGGAACCGGGCACGTTGGCACACAGCTGCTGGCAGTAGCCATAGCGACATTCATCGATATCTGTGCGTGGGAAGGATGGAAAGAACAGTGATCTGCATGTTCACATGAGATACAAAGCGGCAAGCACAGTGAGCCAGCAGTACTGATAACGCAGAAATAACCCAGCACACTGGTTATGGATGTAACAGCCAAACGTCCAGGCGTTCAGACATGGAGTTATAGTTAAAATATACCTCTCCCCAGTAGAATGTGGTAATGTGGTTTTATCCACGTCTGACGTCTACCAGTGTGTCTGATGAATTGTCATTCCTGTAATCTTCAGCTTAGTGTAAACCAGGCAGCCCAGTCTGTTCTTTTAAGCAGCTCCCTCAAAGGATACCTGACAGTTGGCACAGCCCGCCAGCACAGCCACAGCCAACACTGCAGCGAAATTTTGGCAGAATCAAAATAGAAACCTTCTTTGCCTCCACATATACCAAAGCTACTCACTGGAACAGAAGTTTGTGTTACTAAAGGCTTCTTTTTTTAGTGAGGATATTTTTGCAAGACTTTATTTCCAAATAGTTACATTCTCTTTTTATATGAATTTTTAACTGAAAAATTACAGACTGTATAAACAGTTAATTTAATGCCAAAATAGCAGTTTGGGCTGATTTGCAACATTAGCAATGCATATAACTGAGTGCTACAAGCACAAGAAAATGCTCTAAGATATGTAAGATGGTAAGTGCTTGAAGACTTTTGCCCCAGAACTAAGAACTGAAATGAAGCAGCTGGTATAGTTGTCCTTTCAAAGCCTTAACATTTCCTTTGGTATCAACCGGCTTTTGATTTTTTTTAAATGGCTGCTCTCAAAGCTTTGAAGCTAAATTTGTGCAATAGAAAACCCAGTGTATTTTCTGCTGTCAGTTAGCAAGATAACCTGAAGGCCAGGTCAGTGGTGGTGAGTATACCAGCAGTAGGCTTCACCACATCCTGCAAAAATAACATGGGTTTTAAGTAAATTAATACCTCATTGCACTGACACAATGCATTATGTTGAATACATGCTTTGTCTTTCTCAGGACTATTATCTCCAGAGTGCTACATTTTGAGGATTAGGACTTCGACAGGGCTTCTTCTTGTGGGTGGGTCACGTGGGTACTGCTGCACTGGCTCCTCTGTGTAAACTTTATGGGCATAATTGCAGAAGATAGAAGAGCAGGATTTTGTAATGGTGATTTACTAACAGTGCACAAAAAAAAAATCTGTCTCTAAAACCCAACTTGGCCCCCTGATTACAGTAAATGTTCCTTTACTGCCTTATGGCAGAAAAAATCACTTCTCTAAAGCCAGTGTAAAGTATGGAAAACTGAGACTTCTTTGAAATTTAGCAAAAAATATAGCAACTCTAAACACAGTTTGGTTTTCATTTTTTGCATTGCCTTGCAATAATCCACCCCATGATTACTTAAATAGGACAATACTGGGATACTATTGCCTATTTTAAATAGCATAAGCAGGTACTCAAATCAATTCAGCAATGCAGCCATTTCAGTTCTCTGCTGTATCCATCAAGCAGAAGAATATTTTAGATGTGTTCAAATCCTGAATGCTGCACGCAACCCTTTCATTTGGCCTGTAACTGGGAGAAGTAAATGGGTAACAACAGGTGATGCAGAGCAGAATCTGCCTTCCCGCCCTCCCTCTTCCCCACCCTACCACATATATCTGTGCATTCCCCAGCCCAAGCCTTTTTTTTTTTCCAAGAGAAGTTGATTTAGCATAGATTAAGGAGCAGGGGCCTTGGAGACTTCTTATCCCAGGGAACTACAAGACAGTGACTCCCCGAAGTGGCTGTGGGTGCACAGACCCCAGCTTGGACAGGGCTCAGCCTGATCCCTGCCAGCTGAATTACACAGCAGCTGCTTGCAGTAGTCAGGAAAGCAGCCATGAGTGAGTCCTTCATGGAATTGGTACTTGGGAGGAGAAAGCTGGAAAATAACTGGAGATGCTCCAGGGACGAATGGGCAGGGAAAGCCCATTCTCCTTCCAGTGGAAGTGTGACGGGATGGTCCAGCTCTGCAGAGCTGGCACCAAATAGCCTGCACTGCAGGGAAAAAACTAATAATGGGCAAACTTTTCTTTAAAAAAGTTGTATGCTCATTCCTTGGTCCTACCTGTGTACCCAAAATTAACATCTACATCATCATCCCGTGAGCGTGTCAGGTGAGGGGAAAGGGCTGGAGGAGAGGAGAGATGGAAGGTTTTCCTGTGCTGTTTTGTTGAGCGATGTTTTTTCAACAGGACTGAGCTAAAAGCATGAACAGGACATTGCTGCAAGGAAAATAATAAAATCGAAATAAAACTGCTTGGAAGATACTGAAATGGCACCCAGTTCAGAGGTAATTTTTTTCTCACCCCCAAACAAAAGAACTGGTTGACTGTAAGGATTTACTGTCTGTCCCATTTCTTGGTATCAAATACAGATCCCTTCAGGTCCACACTGTCACAGTAAGGAAAGGACAGGTCTGTTGGGGCAAAAATCCTTAAGCATACATGCTGGCAACTGACTTTATATGAAAGGGAATCCTTCAGACTGGGAATATGAAAAGCCCAGTTATTACATTATTCTGATGCTAGTCATATGGCATTTACATCTACATTTCTGTTCCATGAGGGAGTCTCTCTACCAAGCATCCCTCTACCATACTACTGGCACTTACAGAGACAAAAGACACTTTCCACAGAGCTGAAGGTTTAAACACGTACTTGACAAAAGTGCTTCGTGACATTATTTCAGGGAGTCACAGGTACACATACACAGATATCCAGATACCATATCACATGAGGATTTTACCTAAACACTGGCCTTCTAACAGCCAGTAGCCTTCAGTGCAGGAACAGGTATAGCCCCCCTCAGTATTTATGCAGATCTGGGTGGGGTTACACTGGTGAGAATCTGAAGCGCATTCATCCACATCTGCAACACAGAAATACAGAAGGAAAGTGTTAGAAATAGCAACAACTAAAGATTTTTCACGTTGTGAAGTGTGTACACCACCTCTGGGCAAGGAACCAAAGTTCGGAGGAGTAGAGAGAATGACCATAACCTGAAGGAAAATTCACAGTAATAAACATCTGAGAGCAGTGTCAGTTTTGCAGGTGACCCGGTGTTTCTCAGTGTTTCTCCTCAAGGAAGGTCTCTTATTATCTCAAACTTTTTGTTACTTCCACATTTGCTATGTCACTGAGTGGGGATTTCCATGCTAGAGGGCAGTGTTCAGCCCTAGGGAGAGGCTGCTGAAAGGGTTGTGCAACCCCACTGAAGAGTAAGAGATGAAAGGGAGTTTGAGAGATGTACAAACACAACTCAGAAACATAAAAAATTACCTCCTACCCCCACCAATGCAGACCATCTCACCGTAATCTTTCAGACACAAAGTTCAACCAAAACCAACCTTTTCCTGACCAAAAAATGTATACTTCCCTGGAATCAATTTCCTGACAATAATACTATTTTCTTTTAATTCCTCCCAA
>VYZQ01060591.1:24619-66966 GCA_013400655.1 Mystacornis crossleyi
GAAGGATTTAGGTTTTGTTTACAACGCTTCAGGTTGTTTTTGTGGTGGGCTTTTTTTTCCCTTTTTTTTTTTTGCAAAGGAGGTGAATAGCATTCCGACATTTATATAAGCCAGGACCCTGGAACCCAACTGATTAAAAATGCCTTTCAGAGTCAGAAGTTCAATTTGAATCACGCCTTGTTCAATATCTTCCCTGATGTTTCAGGCATCAGGTTTGCCTCTAGATGTCAGAAATGGAAATACCAAAAGATAAATTGTGTCGTTTTTTCAGCCAAACCAGATTTCTATGTTTTATTTGTTGATACCTAAACTACTTTTTATTCCAGCATACTGTGCACTGGCCTTTGCTGAATCACTATGTCATCCAAGCAATGCTAATCCCTCGATCCTCCGCTGATTCTTATTAACCCAGACTTTGTTAGATCATGACTGAAAGACATCTTCCCGATGCCCTGGACTGGAGCAGGCAGCAGAGGGCAGGAATTACATCTCTCTATCTGCCCCCAAGGCAGCAAGCACAGCCAGTCAGCTGTACAGTCCTAGCAGTCATGAAATAACTGATCCAGTCTACCACAGCAGCATATCTAGCATGTTCAGATATATAAATAAATACATACATATTATACACATGGAGGGAGTCTAGAGTTCTTATCTCATCTGCACCAGAGCAATTTATGGTGAGTCAAAGCTGCTAAGATAACAAGAGGGTCACAATTAGAGGTAATGAACTCTGTCAGAAATCGGTTCTCATGTATTTATTGGCCAGATGAAGGTTGGCAAAATGGTGGGGGAAGTGGGAAAGGGGTAAGATAACAAGTCTAGACTATATAAATCCATAAATATGTTGTTCAGTTCAGCTAATGCTTCTGCGATCGGGCTAAAAAATCTGGATCCTCCCTTCATAGCATATCACACATAATTGGTAGTATCTGAACAGAGATTTTATCTAACCATAAATTTAGTAACAATGACATTAATGTTTTCTAAATGAAAAAGCTTTCTATTTGACATGCTTGCTTATTGTTTTAGGAATGGTACCTTGGGATCTGGCCAATTCTGCTTTTCCTAGTCTGCACTAAGCTTAAAAAGGAGACTTTCATTTTCCATGTTCCCTCCTTCCAGTAATATTAATAGGTGAAGTGAAGTGAAAACAGAATGAGGGTCATGGTCTCACCACATATGGTAGCAAGGCTGTTTGAAGACTACAGATCCTCCACCCTTTCGTGGTGCATTTTTCTTGCAGGGCTACTATGTGTCTCACTTAAAGCAATGGGTGGCTATGGGATTGGTTCTGTTCCCAAGTCATCTTTGTAGCAGTTGCATGAGCTCCACTCCAGAGAAGTAAGATGTTGAACCTCTTCCATTTGCTATATACCAAGCAGATTTATTTGCTTACTCCCCGTATTCTTCACCTTTTGTGGTGGTATTGGAAGTATATTTCCATTTGAATGCAACATTTTTACAGTGGAGGCCTCCTGTGGAATTTCTGCCAGAAAACCTGATGAACCTGAAGTTGTCTATGCAGAACACCTTGACTCCTCACATTTTGCACTGAATAGTACCTTGGTGACTTCACTAAAGAAGTTTTATGCAACCAACAGGTATAAACAGCTTTACTGGTAGCAGTGAATCTATTTGGTTGGGCCTGAGTGTGCACACCCAGTTCTGTATTCCGTGTCTGTCATTCTCTAAGATTGCCCCTTTCCATGAAGTGCCATTACACTCTGACTGACCCAGCCAATACAATCAAATAAATTATTTTTGGCAAGCAGCCTTCACAGTTGAAACAGATGGTATAATCCCAGCCTGTCTGCCCCAGATTATCTACATTATTTGTGCACTGAAAAACTATTGATGCAACAATTGGCCAGCCATTAGGTGTCTTCTTGAAGAATATCAGACCTGGGAGACAGAGGGTGCCTTGCCCAGCCCATTTACACAGTGCCCCAGACACTGAGCGCAGGTGTGGTTGCTAAAATCAAACCCAGACATTTGGCAGAGAAATGAAAAAAAACAAACCCAAACAATCTCAGATTATTTCCACTGGGGAGAAAACTAGCCATAGAACTTCAAGAGATGGCCTATAATGGATAGACATAGAAGCTGTATCAAAACACTTCCAGGGCATTTTTGTTTGAATGGAAAATTGCAAGAGGCTGCAAGCAGAACATGACAATGAGGAGGTGCCCCCCCCGCCCCCCCGGGGGGATGGGCTTGGGTGAAAAGCATGGTTACACTGGGTTTCCAGACCCCCTGATCCCTGGTCACATGTACCAAAATCCTGTCCCCATTGGGTTTTTCATGTTCCCCTGCCCTGGGAAAACAGAGGTTTTTCCCAGGGGTAGTGAGTCTGGTCAAGGCCCCCATGCCGAGAGGCTGGGAGGAAAAATAAAGAACATCCATGAACATCTATCAAATATCGCTTCCCTGATTATTTCCACGGGCATATCTGTCTCTGGAAAGGTTGCTGGAATCTCACAGCAACATGACAATCGGTCAATAAGGTGTGAATAATTTCTTTTTCTGGTTGCGCATCTTATTTCTGTCCCATTCAAGCACAAATCTTTCATGCTCTGGGACTTGAATGCCCATTTGTACTACCTCTGCTTCTGTGATGGGTCATACACAATACTAGAGCAAAACTGCGATCCTAATTGTACATGGTAATAGACTTGCAATAGCTTTGTAGGTTCAAAGCAGGTAAGACAAATTCAGAGAATAAAAAACTGTAAGGCCTAAGTGCAAGGATAGAACACGTGGCTAAGAAGTCCCTGAGGTCCCTTTTTCTGAAGCCTGGAAGAGTGTGTCTGACCCAGCATAACCGGTGTCAGAGTCTTCACCATGGACAGAAATACTGCAATGAGTTGTCATCTGAGACCCAGAGTGAAGTCTAATCAGCTGGAGAGCAAAAGAGTTATTAAGGGGGAGCGTGCTAACAAGAAACCCTAGAAACCCCACTGCCCTCCATTCAAGATGTTAACATGTTGTGATATTTGATGATCTCAGCATCAGTGCCATGAAAGCATCAGATGCTGTCACCCATCACTGATAATCCGAGGATGGTTTTCGTTATACTGAACCTGCTTTTAGTACTTTCATCATCAAGATCCCTAGAAAATTTTACCTGCATCTGAACAACAAGTCTAGTCTTTAATCAGCTATTGGTTTTGGATGCCTCATGTGATTTTGGCTAGATGACTCAGAAATCTGGCAACAAAGAAGAATTGCCATGAGGTGGACTAGGAAGGAAACACTTGTTAGATCTGTCCTCCGTGAAGACAGGCTAAAGTACGTGGTGGTTACTGTGCAGGACAAGGAGCCAGCACAAATACAGTGACCACACTGTAACTTATGGGCTGAGAATTTATCTTGTGGGAATTCTTCCTTGCCTTTCACCTTTCATCACCCTGCTTCCTATTTGAAAAATGGGGATTACAAAATCTCTGCCATAGTCCAGCCTTTAGGTGTTTAGCACCTCAAACTCTTCAGGAAAGGGCTTGCCCTCTTATGTACAAAACCTGTTCACAGCGAGTCCATTTTTATTAGATGCCTTCCAATCCTAATAAAAATCAAACTGGACTACAAAACCCTGCAATATCCCACTTGGTCATAAATATCAGTGCACCTGGGTTTTAATGAGGAAATTCAAGATTAAGGAATTAAAGGACAAGCCTGTGACCACTTAACAAAACAGAAACAAGAGCAGGTCACAGACCTTTCTGTCTTTTACTCCCTCATGTACTACCTGCCCCACTTTTTCAGAAATTTTGTGCAGACTCAACTTTAGCTAGTGAGATCTAAAATAAAAGATTACCATCATTCTGAAAGCATTATGTTCCTCTAGAGGACCTCAGAAGCATCAAAGGCTCTTTCAGCTAAATTCTATGGTACTCCAAATGTTGCTGTTCTACCCTAATGGTGCATGGAAACCCAAAGATTCCAGTAGTTACTGAAGCAGAAAGAGAACTATTGATGTAGTCAGTGGCAAATTAAAAGAGTCATCTGGCTTTCACATGTCTTGTTACTCTTACAGACAGGACTGTGAGTGTTGCTGTGAAATTACATACGAAAAAAATGAGGATGTTAAAGGTTGTCATACCTATAATTTTGAACAAATTCAGATTTTCCCAAATGACCAGTGACTCTGGGTGACTCCTTTGAGGGACCAGTTGTTCAGCACTTTATAAGCACACTAGAGAACCAAGGCAGGGTAGGATGGATCGCTGTTCAAAACTTCTCTTGCCAAGGAGTCCTTGGCCAGAGCTGGCTCTAGTTGTTTCAGCTCTTGATTATCCTGCTGTATGCTATTAAATTAGTGGTCTTCTACATTCTCTCACCCATCCTTCCAGTTGTTGTATTCACTTCTCTTATCCATCTTTCCAGATGTTCACATTACTGCTCCCACAGCTAGTTCCAAAGGCAGAAGTTAGGGCAGGAGTCCAGACAAATTAAAATCTGACTTGAAGTGGGAACGATTCACTTTGTTACTTCCTAGATGAATACTGAGAGCAACAACATGGCCCATCCAGACCACTGCTCTCTGCCTCCTAAGAAATACCACCTACAATGAACAGAGCCTCATTGCTCCAAGCCATGAGTTTTAAGGATCTCTGGGTCACTGACAGCAAGGGAGAATAGGTAAATGTCATCTCCATATCTATTTGTAAGGAAACGTGCTGCAAGAGCCTAAGCCTGAATACTCCAAAATTAACCACATCCCTCTCTCTTAGATCACTGTGTTTGCCTTAAAAAATTATGGCTGTGGTGGTTTGGTTTAGCAGCTCCGGGGTGTGATGTTGTCTTTACTTGACATTTTGACAAGAGGTGAGGTGGCTGGGGCAATGGGGATTGCAAGGGTGGAGAAAGTTTTTTTTTTTTTTAAATTTCTGGCTGACTGTCTGCCTTTTGTAGGATGTGATGTGCTGATGGTTTGTTTTTATTGGTACAGATTGTATTTTTAATTGATGGCAGGATGCCTGGTGACTGGATAGATATCATTTACAATGTCAAAATAAATATATGAACTAATTGTGTTTAGCATGCAAATTACTGGCTTTGTGTTTTATTTTCTGTAAAAGCTAGTAGTGATGGATGTTAGTGGATTCCTTAGAATTTAGCCACATCATAAAACAATGAATGAAATTTTTAATTCACTGCTCATAAATTAAAGAAAAAATAAATAATTTAAAAGCCATGTATACTCAAAAAACAGGTCAGCATATTAATATCGTCAGAAAGGAAAGCTAGATGAGAAACTGCAGAAGAACACCACATCTCACCAGGGAGGCTAATTCTTATCAGGAGATCATTTTTTGTACTGACTCATGTCCACCCAGAATGCAGGACGGAGACCACTCTTATTTGTATCAATAATATTGCAAGAAATCACATCATAAAAAGAAAACCAATGCTCTAATCCACTGAACTAAGACCAGACATATTCAGTACTTCTCAAACCAAAGAGGCTAAAACTAGGAGTTCAAAAATATCAAGAGAGAATCTTAAATGTGGAATTCTGAGGATCTGGTTTTGGCCCACTGTTTTCTGCATTTGTGATAAAATGCAGAGGATCACAAGCTGGTGGAGTTAAGAACTAAAATGTCAAATGAAGTCTTATATGAAAGTATTTTCTAGGCATGGTGAGCACATTTGAAAGTGCTTTTCAAGACAGACAAATGCAAGGTCATATATCAAGAGTAAAAGAGGTAGGTCAAAAAAATAACTGAAGTTGTTACAGATAATCACTTGAACATGAACTTTCCTGACATCATGTTGCTGAAAAGACAAACATAAACATGAGAACACTGAGTAGACACAGGAAAATGTTCTTAATGCTGTATATTGCATCAGTGCAATAATTGCTGAAATACATTTCTGGTGTCAGCACTTCAGAAACTGATATTGCAAAGAGATACCAAGAGATTACAAAGAGTTATTCCAAGCCATGAAAATTTATCTTTGAGCAAGATAATGCTCCATTTATTAATCTATTTAAGAAAAGGTTCGAGATATATTTGCCTGTGATCTGTAAACCTTGTCATGGAAACTATGTTCTTATCTGGAGATGGTCACTAAAGCAAAAGATAATGAGATGAAATTCAATGTCTAGAAGACAAATTCAAAATAAAAATAAGACACATGCTTTAGTAGTGCTACTGTGAACTGATTTTTATGTGAGAAATGTTACCCCTAATGTTTGTAATAACTTCAGAAATATGTGGAAAACACAGAAAATGTTAATAACATTTCTGTGCTAGAAGATGTTAAGTCATCAGCCTAAATAAGTTGAGCATGCCAACCACCTTCCCTTCAGTACACACAGGGTGATTGCTTCTTTATGAAGGATGAATCAAGTAAAAGAAGAATCCAAGTTATTACCACAGACAATTTGTTGAATCAAAGAGCCTCAAGAGGACTACTAAACTGCAGGTTAGAGGATGTGGTCATGCAGGAAGTAGTAGATTTTTCTCAGTAACTTTATGAGGTGGATAGCCAGGGGAAGAAGCCAGCAGACAACAGGAGAAGGAACAGAGGTGATTAGGAAGTGGAAGGTGTGGTTCAAAAACTGTAAGCAAAGACACTGCCTTTTTTCTGCTCATAAAAAATAGGGATTGTGCATAAAGAGGACTTTACGTATTAAAGAAAACAGCAGGAAACAAAATCCTTAACATCAGCTCATCAGTTCAGAGACTTTTCAGAGCCTTTCAGGCAGGAAAAATTTTTTTTGACAAAAAGCTACTTTTAAAGGAAAAAAAAAATGTACTTATGAGCATGTGGTTACATACCACATGACAGAGTAAATGCACAGAGTAAGTATACCAAAGACGTTCCATCCCAAGATGATTTGCACCTGCCAAGCAGGAACAGGGAGACCACTGTCCTTGTTCAGTCCATCCACTGGTGTTGAAAGTGGTGGGATGTGTGACTGTGCTTATCCCTCCACAGGCATGGTCTGTGCTCAGGGCACTGTGACCGTTCCACTCCCTCCATGGCAGCTCCTTTCCCGGCTGGCTGACAACGGAATAACAGCACTACCAGACAGCTCTCATGGAAGGATGTGGGCTTATCATCTCTGAACTAGAACCACACTCTTGGAGACTTTGACAATTAGAAGTGAAACTTTGCTTGGACTCTGTGATGAAGGGGGAAGCCAATGTGGACAGCAGATTTCCAAGACAATATGCTTTTGGCAATGTGTGTTGTTTCACAGATGGACTGTTACATTTTGTTCTCTTTGGAACATATTTAGCATGCATGACTTCCTTTGTTAAGTAATGAATTCTGATAATCATGCTACAAATTTCTGTGGGTCACAGTAGTAGCTATGGCTGTGTTTCCTTCTCTTGATCAGCCATTGACAAAAGTGGGTATGTTTTTGCCATCGTGATTATTTGAGAGCCACTAGCACCATGGGGTTCAACACAGAAATACTGAAGATTAATTTGATAGTTGTGAAAGCACAGGTCATGCAGATTGGAAAATGTTTGCCATGGAAAATCTTCTTCCCTCTTTTACAAGGTGGTGTGGGTGATTTTGGGGCCCTATGTCTTTATTTTATTCTGTCTGTGTTTTAGTCCCACTGTTTTACTGTCACAACCCCAGGAGCTAACCCAGCTCTTAAGATGCAGTGTTCTGGAAGAGAGGCTCAAAGCTGACAGCTCATTCCAGAGTCTCTGTCTGCTCAAACACTAAAGCTCGTTCAGTCATTTATAACCCTCAGGGCTCCATTTTAAAATAATACAAAGATTGGATGTCTGATTTTTATAGGCATAATTGCAGGCCAGGACTAAACATCCGAGCTCAGTAACATGGGTATCAGTTCCAAGATTACTTGGAACAGAGCACTTTCCCCAAACTTCTCCCCCACTCCTTATTTGGACACTGAAAAATAATTTCCTCAGTAGTAGATTTTTACTCAGTGAAATCACATGTTTTCTCAAAACTTTTTTTTCTCAAGATAATTACATTTGATAAGAAAAGGGAAGAAATAACAATGCCACATTCCTAAAGTGCAGACTGAAGCCAAATTCAAACTGCTGCTGTGTGGGGTCAGTGTTTTTTCCAAGGACAACTAACCCCGCTGAGCTTGGACACCATCCAAGATCAATTCCCTAAACACCTGTTGAATTGCATATTTCACTGTCTGAGGACTGGCCATTGATTGCTGAATTAATTTTCTATCTGCATCCCATATGCATTAGGTTATTGGTTGATGGCTAAACAAGGATTAAAGTGGTTTTTTTTCACATAGAGGGTCAGTCTGGAAATGGATACTAAGTAAGTGTGAGGCATGAATCTGTAATTCTGCTCCCTCTGCCTGGTATGAAAATTGCTCAACATGTGTCACAGGTTCTAGGTCTCCTGCCAGCTAGCTGAGCCTTTCCTTAGCGAGTGCACTTTTCACATTACTCAAAGATGATAAACAACAGCTAAACTGTGAAGGACTTTGCTCTTTGAGCATAGTTCTAGTGCTGCTTTTGTGGCTGAGATTTACAGGACAGCCATGCAAAGAAGTGCACAGCAAGGGGACTAAAGGGCCAGCAGCCTCTCCTCTCTCTGCTCGGAACAGACCTGTGCATGGTTCATACACTTGGCATCACCTGCCTGACCACAGATCCTCACTCCCACAAATTCCCAGGGCTCCCTGTTCATACAAGGTCCCAGCCGCTTGTGTGTGGACTATTCCTGGTGTCCCATGAGAGCTTTTGCACAAATGCATAGTCAGTATGCTAACTCTGGGATCAAAAATAAGACACCCTACTAATTTCAACTAAGAGCTTGCTTAAACGTAGAAACTCCATGGACTGGAACATAACTGTATTCTCCAGATTCATGATTTCCTACTGCAGGTTCTGCACATCTTATGAAATGCGTGATCAGTGCATGTGATTTGGGAATCTCAGCTATTTCCCTGCTGCACTTATTCTATCTCAAACAGTTGCAGTATAGCAGAACAAGAGTGACCCAAATACCCTGCTGAAGTGAGGTAGACACGTTACTATTTCAGTGATGACACTGAACCTGCTGAATTAGGAGATAGAAAGAAGTTTTTGCTCAATATGGTTTTATCTTCATTATCAGGAAGCATATTTTTCAGCTGAATAAATGAAGTGTTACTGTGGTTTCTCAAAATTATCTCTTTTGTATGATCACATGCTACACTGTGATCTGCTGGTAGGGTGGTGAGAGGAGCCAGTGAGCTTTTATTGAGAATACTCCCAGCTGCTGGGAAGTTATCTAAGTAGCACTTTCTATTGCAATGGAGACAAAAAATGTGCAGTCAGAGCCAGGAAACGCACACTCAGAAATAAGAAAAAAGATCCTTACAATCATCCCTTTACTGCATGATACGAAATAGTCTCATGCAAGAATCTTTAGTGAAGGCTTATAAAATTTTATAGAAGAGTAGAAGCATTAACACTGATGAAGAGAATTTTCTATGGCTGAATTGTATATTTTCTCTGCAAATCTATGGGCTAGTTAAAAAAGACCCTGAAAGAAAGAATATATCAAAAATATAGTCATTTGAAGCATTATTTATAAAGCTTCTAAACATGTTGGTGAAATGCTATTGGCTTCTTCTCCAACAAATTTTTTCAAAGACTTTTCTGTTAGGGTACAGAACATGAGAGAACTAAAAGCAGAGAGCTGCTATTCCCACTTTTGTTCCCTGGGGAGCTTTGAGAAATCTCAAGCACAAATAGTCCAGCCAGCTGGTTCAGCCAATTGGTGGTCAGTTTACATTTCCTCTAATAAGTGAACTTCTTGACCGTACATTTTAACTGAGTCATTAAGAGCTCCTTTTCCAAGTGTTTTGGCAGGCTAGAGAGGTCTGGGACTGTGAATAAACCACAATAACTAGTAAAGAAGAGAACAGTCCGACTTTTAGTACGGCAGAAGAAATTGATCCAAATGGATCCAGAAATTAAAGCCACAGTGAAAACAGAAGGATACAAATATCCACCTGCAGGTTATAACAGAAACTTTTATTGGAAGGGCTGCTCCTTCCACTGAAATGCAGCCACTTTGGATGTACAACATCAAGCATGTTGTGCAAACAACTGAAAATACAAGAGAGATTCTAGGTGAGCAGTATGTACATACCCATAGAGATAATTCAGTATGAATGCTGTAGTCACTCTCACAGGACAACTTTAAATCTTCAATATACGTGAAAAAAAGACAACAAGGGATCTATATCATGGGAAACTGGAATAGTAATATGAGACTTTTCACTAACTGATCTCTCACAAAAGCTTCAGCAATAATCACCAGCATCTCATTCAGTAAAGGACTGAATTCAAAGAAGCTTGGTTTTAGCATGCAAGGAGGCACCAGCTGGAGGTGGCACGGCTGTAGATTGCCTCATGTCATTTGAAACTGCGTGAGGCAAATACACATACTGTGGGCACTTTGACCTTCTCCAGGAGGCTAACACCTTATTCCCTCAACCTAGCCATTAAAACCAGGGAAAAGAGCCTGGCTTGCAGAATGTGTGTCTGGAAGCTCATATAATAAAGTAGAAACAATTACCAGAAATGTAGGATTTTCTTCAGTTTTTCAGTGAAATGAATCTTCAGTTTCATGGAGTGAAAATTCAGTCAAGACCATCCAGATCAATACTTCTGTTTTATGCCAGGATCAATATAGAGGAAGAAGATCTGCCCTTATCTCAATTGATCTATTAATTGACAGGTAGGGGCCAGGACTCCTGCAAATGTTAGGTAACTTTTATTAGAAATTTTCTTTGATGCAGTTTCAGCCTCACAAGTCCTGCCTGGGAGTTTTGCAACCATCTAGAACTGGTCATGGTTCTGCTCAAAACTGGCAGTTCTTGGGGCTAAACAAAACATAACTTTCTGCCTCTATTAGGCTCAGCATATCTCCTTTGAGATCTTGCTAAATCAGAATGTCACAAATCTTGAAATCTCCTGTCTTAATTTAGGCCCTAAAGGTAACTGAATGGGGCTAGAGAGAAAGAGATAGAGAGAGGGAGGGAGGGAGAGAGGTAGAGAGAGAGAGAGAGAGCGAGAGAAAGAGGGAGAGATAGGAGGGGAAAAGCCCTTTGAGTTGAAACACCTCTTTTTTCAGGGAGCCATGAACTGAGAGTAAGGAGAGCAGGAAAACTGCCAGTAGACATCCACATCATGCACTAATTGGAACAAAGTAAACCTCCCATATCCACACAGTTTTCATTTATCCAGGATGGTTTGCAACCCAGTTGGCTGGCGGCACTTTTTGGAATATTGCAAGAAAATGTGGTTCAAGCATTACAAAGCAGTGAATGCCAGATCTGAGTTAAAGCCAGTTATTTGAGCAGGGGTTATAGGCATTTTCCAATGATCACCACCACTGAAATAAATAAATAGATGGCTTGCTATGTATACACTCAGAGGGGAATGTTGCCCAACATTCATAGCTCTTTGCTATTAACAGTAATGAGGACACAGCTGTCTGAGCCTGGAAGCCAGTATTTGCAGAGATTTTTCTTCTCCGTTGGCTTTCTTCCACTACCCATTCTTTGCTTATAAAAGAGCCCAAAAGGTCCTAACATTTATACAAGAATTACCTTGGCTTTGTGGTGCTTTTTGAGTTTGTTATAAAGCATGCTGACACATGGACGGATTTGAAAGTCAGATGAAATATGAAAAACAATTTTCTCCCCTGATAAGGTCCCCAATGCCCTTAGTGCCAAGCATAACACTCTCTTTAGTCAATCATGACAGCTCCTGGAGCAGCTGGCAAGAGTTGCTGCCATGGGCAGAAATCTGAAGGTCTCCCTTCTTAAAAAGGCCTTCTAATTCTCATTGCCTGCAGACCCTGGGGTTGTGATGTGACTGCTCAGCTCTACAAAGCTTCCAAAGCAAATAGAAAAGCACCCCACTCCATTCAAAGATCTTACAGCACTTTAAAATCAGTGCTAAAACTCATAGTCTATGTGACAAAGAGAATATCTAATTTCATGGAAGCCTTCAATATATTAAAGACTAGAACCAGTATCAGACACAGGCTACTGCACTTCAGGCACTGCAGTTTCAGAAACATTGCACAAGGCATGCTGAAGTTGACTTCTGTAAGTCATCTGGCCCCAGCCTCCACTCAAAGCAGGGACAATTCAGTCAGGCTGCTCAGGGCCTTTTCCAGTGGAGATTTGAATTTCTCCAAGGGTACAACCTTAAGCTATTAAGGTTTTGAACCTCTGTTCCAGTGTGTGACCACCTTCACTGTGATAACATTTCTCCTTAGAACTAGTAAGAATTTCCCATGTTGCAACTTTTACCCATTCCTGTTCACATGCACGTCTGAGGTGGATCTGGGTACATCTGCTCTACACACTCACATTAGACAGTGAAAGGCAGCAAGCAGTACAATTCCCTCATAAGCCTCATGTTCTTAAGGCAGGGTAAATCCATTTCTCTCAGCCCTTCCTTGTAGGACATGTGCTGCCACCCTCTAACTACCACAGTGGTCCTTTGCTGCATATCCTTCAGTGTTCCCAGGTCTTTTTTATGCCAGGAAGTCAGAATGATTAGGAAAATTGGGTACCTGTGAAGGCAACAATAATTGACTGCACTTTGAATTCTCCCCTGGAGGTATTTAAGAGAAAATACTTAAAATCTGAATCTCTGCTTGATTTAGTAGCAACCGTTGAGGTTGGTGAACTATTTCATTGGATTCTGTACAAACCCAGAACCAGACTGTGCTACTCACACATACAGACCTGCACACTTTTGTCCCCAGATCTTCAAGGTAAGCCTACCTTTCTTATACCAGAACTCAGAAATTCCAGACTAGCGCTACAAGCTGAACACCGGACTGGCCACAGGAGCAGTGTCACAGGCAGTCCCACCAGCTCTCACATTATCCATGAAAGCTCAGAAAGACATATGTTCACACTGAGCCTTCTCAAGCCAAATGGTTCATTTCCAAGTAGCCTGGCCTGAAAAAAACCCCATGTTCTCTTTAGGTAATTAAAAAAAAGAAAAGTAAATAAATAAACCGAAGAGACAATGTTCCCAACCAGCAGGAACATTTAATCTCTGTGATTATTCCTGGAGCAAACTCCTGCTTTTACTCTCTAGAAGGCACATCCCAGTGAATTTTCCATCATGTGGGCCTGCTGGAGTGGAAAGTTAATTTACATTTTTTTCTTTATCATAGTACTTTCTTTTATTAGCCCCTTATTGCCACAAGGTCTCAGGTCATACTGAGTCATGGAAGGGAGTAGGTCCATTTTAGAAGGCACAGTCTCCAGGACAGAAGCAGAAAATTCTTAGCATGATTAGCATTCTACAATTCATAGTCTTTCTAATCATCTCCAATCAGATACTGCAGACAGTGCTTAGTTCAGCATTTCATGTCCCTCCCCAGTCAAAGGGAATGAACCATAGATGGATCACGTATTTCTGAAATAGTTTCATGTCCCAAGCTTCCAGATGTCAGCTTGAGGTTTTTGTGGAGCAGCATGTGATGGTATTTTGTATCTTTAGATGATATACATCACTTATCAGCCCCAGAATGCATCTGACCTGCTGGGCCATTAATGGATATACTGCAAATTGTCAGCTGCTCATTTCCTTTAGAGGTATTCTCTAGTCTGTGTAGGACACACCTATGCCATCGTTCTCTGGGCTCGAATCTGTATTTGGGCTTACTGCCTGAGAAACATGGAGATAAATTTTACTTCTTTCAATTAAATTCATGGGCAGCGTTTGAAGTCTTATGTATAACCCTGTAAAGTTCTCTTACACCACTGTTCATCTGACTAATTAAACTTCTTGAAAATGTTAATAAGAACAAATTTTGTCCCAAAATGCAATGTACCACCTGAAAAACATAATAGAGGTTTTATAGAACTGTATCTTCAAACAGCACTGATTTAGTGGGGAAGAGCACCTCCCTTCTAAAGCTGGCATGCTACAGTCTTTTGGGATGAGTGCATGAAGTCAACTGATAGCTGTCAATGCACAGTTCTGGGCTATTCCATCACAAAGTCAGCCCTGCTTTTAATTAAAATAATTTCAATCTGCTTCTGAAATAAAGCTCTAGATGCAGTGCTTAGTGATTTGCTGGCAATGAGTGTTGTATATATTGCTGCAGTCTACCTCTGAAGAACATGAGCATGGTCCAAGGCTGGTCCAGCCTGTGCCGGGTTTGGGATTCCCCACAGGGTTTGCAACAGCAGGAAATGAGCAGCATGCTATGGCTTTCGGATCACATCTCCTCTCCCTGGCCTGGTTCCTGCTCCAGGATTAAGGAGTGGCAGTCTGGCAAACTGACTCTGCACTGGGCCAAGATTCCTCCTTCGGAAAGGGGATGTCAGGCTACCCGTTTAAGCTATCTCAGCTCTGCGTTGCTCAGCCACAGTGACAAGAAATGCTGTTTAATGGATGGAGGCTCTTACCCATGCTATGAACTTTTCTCTGCACTGTAAGATAAAGCATACTGTCTTCCTTTGTGCCTCTGTGCACACTAGAAGCTGGAAATATATCAAAGGACTCAAAAGTACAGTAACCTACACCTGACAACATCTATCCCACCCCCAACTTGTGCGAGACTCTTTCTTGCTAAAAATTGTTCCAGGCAGCTTTTAAATGATTCTACTGTTAGAATTTTGTACTATTCCTCCACTACAACATACGTAGTGTGTTCTTGTATAACCTGATACACTGCAGTGCCATAAAGGGCTTTACTATGTTCAGTCTAAAAGTAATTTTCCTTCCTTTCAGCAAATTATACCCTATTCAGCAATAATCATTCTTTTGTGCCACCCACCATACAAATTTCTGCTTCTCTGTCATTTACAATCCCAATTACTGTCATCTTACTCTAAGTTTTACTATACACTTCATTCTTTTAATCAAAGTCAACTTCAGTAATGCCCCCAACTTTCTGCTGCTGTATACTGAGATTTCCATAAACTTATCTAAATTTATCTGGTAGTAAAGTACTTACACTTAATGTCAGTAGATTGGAGCCATTCTCAACAGAACGTACTGAAGTACTATTTGCTCTCTGTTCTGGAATGAGAAGCCTTAGTAACACTGCCAGAAACTGTGTAAAGCTACACTGCTCTTGACATCACTGCCTTCTATTGATCATCTTCCACCAGATGACCATGTGTTAGGTCATCTTTTCACTTACTGCTGGGTTCCAGTCCCTTAATTTGCTGACCACAATTGTAGCTTTCCTAGACTTCTGTATTAATGTTTATACAATTTCCCCCTCAGTGTTACCTGCAGATATGTTGGTTGTACCACAAAACCAGTTATTGCCTTTGATCCAAGCAGGAATTTACTGGCTCACAAGTTAATGCTTCATTTACTTAGTGGGCTGAATGGAAAACAAGAATTTTACTTTACAAAAAACAAAAAACAAAAAACAAAACAAACAAACAAACAAAAACAAAACAAAAAAAACCGAAACAAAAACCAAACAAAAAAAAAACAAAAAAAAGAAAAAAATTAGAAAATAAAAACAAGCTCAAAATATTATAACAAAGCAGATATTATTTTGAGAAAAAACAAAAGAAAACCCAAAACAAACAACACAGTCTCAGATCAAGCAGTAGATTGTGGATTCTTTCAGACCCTGCAAGTTTATGGTGCATTCCTCTCCCTCTCTTCCTAGGCTCTCCCTGTTTAGCTGAAGTACTTCTTTTATTTTCAGTATCTGAATGTTTCATGAATACAAATAGATTTATTCTCACTATAGTGGCCTGTCACTGATATAGAGCTAATCCACAGGAAAACCAAGAAAATTTTCCAGACAGACTTATGAGTTTGTATGTTCAAACTTGCAGATGCCCAAGAGCACCTGCAACCATGAGTTACAGTTGAAAGAAGAGAAGGTTTTGATGGTGTTAAAACTGAAGATGGATTTCAGCACATCTTGTCATCCCCAATGGGCAGCATGTCCCAGCTAGGAGGCAGAATGCTGAAGCAACTGCCCTGAATAGGGCTGGTTGTAACTCATGTTTATCTTGTAGTAGTTTTATTTTCTTTGAAAAAGTCTCTCATGTCATTGAAGTAGTAAAATGGGAAGGCAGAGAACTGGCAGATGAGGGGTCAGAGCATGTTAAACTCCACACATCAGGCAGCTCTTCTGTTTCTTTGTGGCAGCTCTGTCATGGGTCTGGTGTTTTAGGGACAAGACAAAGGAGCAGTGCCAGCACATTATCACTACCTATAGAGTCTGGCAAAACATATGGTCCATTTGGCTGATTTATACTGGCACAGGAGAGAATTCATATTTTCTATATATTTTGGCTTAACTTCTATATTGTGACATATAATCGTGGCCAATTTAAGGCTGGAACCAAATGAAAAGAAACAAGACCAACCCAAAAAATATAAGGGAAAGGCCAAGAAAAACAGTGACTTTTAAGTCATTGAGAACACTGCCATCTCTAGGCATTGTGAGTGATGCAAATATATGCAAAAATTAACATAGGCCTGAGCAGAGTGCCGGTGCTGTGAAGGGCACGGAAAATAAATCAGCCTTCCAGGTGAGGAGAGACTATCTCGTACTGAACCTTGCACATTATGGCACAGGAAGGTAGACAAAGTGTCACTCATAGGAAAATAAGAGAAAAACAAGCGGGACAGATTGGGGAAGGGTACTCATGACACCTGTCAATTTTCCAGCACTGTTAAGTGATTTGATTTTCTTTTAAGCCCTGGAATTGTCTAGTTGGTGGGACTGTCTTGCATGACATCTATTCCATAAAGGAAAGCTCATGAAATCTACTCCAGAGCAGACAGAGCTAATCAGTACATAGTGACTTTAACTGATTTGGCACTGCTGAAATCCCTGGAAGTAAGACATAATAAAGGCAAGGCGGCAACAAAGCCCCACATATCAAACCACTGTTAACAGTGAGTCTGAGGAATCATTCAGAGATTAATGGCAATGGTGCAAGCCCTGCCCTGGCCAGCACATGCCAGAGGATATGGCAGCCTGGGCACGATTACTGCTGCTCTAAATTGAGTCAGATATAACCTCCTGCCAATGAACTCTTGGTGACAACTGAAGTCTGTGTATTGTCTGGCTTAGAGCCCAGTGACCAATAACCCGCCGTTCAGAGACCAAGCGTAACTGAGGCCATTAAACCAGAGTATCAGTTAAACCTCTTTTCCTTGCATACCCTTTCCCTCTGTAGTCTGCAAATCTCAAGGGAGATGGGATTCCTGAGTTCTTGCCACATTGTATAGGAAAGTATCCTACAATTCCAAGAAAGAGGGAAAATTGAAACACATCATGAAACAGAGAGGTCCCCGCCTAGAGAGATTTTAACCTTCCTGTGTCTGGACTGTAGCTGGCACGTCTAACAAGACATGGACACTGTCCCTTCTGTGCTTATGCCCCTTCTCTGCAAACAAACCCATTATGTTTTGTAACATGACCCATTCTCATTCAGCTGTCCCCCTCAGCATGCCACTGTGCTTCCCTCCTGGCTCACAGTTCAGTAAAAAAGAAACTAGAAAACTTTTAATCACTCCCAAACAGCGGATGCACACTTCCACAGACAGAATCAGTTTAGCGCAAGGTAAAGTTGAAAGCAAATTCAAACACTCCTGGTGGTTACAGCTTTTAATCATAAGATGATGATCTGACCACCTGTCTATTCTGACGTCAAAATGTCAAGGAATGTCACAAAATCTTGGAAAAACTTATTGTGGTATCAGTATTTTAGCAGGAGAAAAATGTATTACCTGACTCCCTGACCATAAGATACCTACGGTTAGGTTCAAGACAGCTTAACTTAAACCTAATAAATTCACTGCAAGAACTTCTGCTTTAAGAGCTTCACCGAAGTCAATAGGGACTATAAACATGGGTCTAAGTGTTTTTGTCTCCAGCTGTTGCCCAGTTAGCTATCCAGTATGACTGTAGTTCATTCAAGTTCAGTTGTGGCTATACTGTAGCTGTATTTATTCTGTTTTCACTTCTCACACCATCACACATAAATACAGTCAGTGAGTGGTGCTTGAAAGGCACTGACATGCAGAATGATGGGCACCTACTGTTACACTTTGCCATACGCAGAAGCCTGCTATTTTTCATTCCAGTGCAGAGAGTGTCCATTTTCTGAATAACATGCCAGCATTCTTGGCTTGCATGTTATATTTCTTGGTTCGATTCTACTCATTTCTTCGTTAGTAGTAGAAGTTTCACAAATAAATGAAGCATTTGCCTGTGCTTTAACCACCAGACTGTACCCCTCCTACACTGCACTTAGGGAGGACTGAAAGCAGGAACAAGCCAAGCCACAGAAAGCTCAGTTTACCTTGCTACAGATCGATACATACAGCAGCTTTTTCTATCAAGCCAACTTCTCGACCACAAATGGACTAACTTCAGTGAAAAACAGCATTTCTACCCTCACTCCCCATGGTAAGCAGGACAGGATACCTTTACTGATGGTCAGATTTCTGTAGGAATGACTCTACTGATGGACCCTACTCTAGTGGCTGGATGAGTCTTGCCTTTCCTCAGCCCTGGCCCATCCTCTGTGCTGGTGCAACGGTTTCCTGAGGGAGGAAGAAGCTCTGAGTGTTTTCAGATGTACCTTTTAACCCATGATTTTTTTATAGTCAATTCATGATTACCTTTGTGAAGATTGTTGGGATTGTGAATAGATCAGGCCATCAGATCAGAAGCGCAGAGGCTGGATCTAGATTTATAGTTATGTTTGTCTGGAGCTGTACAATATGGGTTTATCCAGTGAGACAGGACTGTGTTAAGTATGTCTGTACTCCAGGATGTTAATGATCCATCTTTCATTACTCTCCCGACATACGGTCTTGTACCTTAATGTATATAGTTTGTATTTTCCACATGTTTATTCTATCTGGCTTGTCTAATCTCATCACATTAAATAATCAAAGATAAACCACCTTGAATTGTGCTAAAACATGAAACAAGTATAGCATAAGTAGAAGATAATTGAAAAACTGCAGGATCAAATAGCTGCTGAAAGCTTCTGTAGCACAGATATTCCCAAATCAAATTTGAGATATGGGTAAAGGCCTTGGACTTTCCCTCTCCTCTGATCTATGTAGATAGATAGAAGTGGCCACTGAATTCCAGCCAGGTTAGTGCACTGGTGTTGTGGCTTAGGAATAGTACTCTCCAATTTAGTTCTCCCACAAAAAAACTCATAAGCTGCTCCCCCTCCCCTACCGGAGGCACAAAAGGCCTCACAGGTTGAGGTAAGACCGATTTACTGGAAACAGCAATGAGATAAGAAAATGAACAGTAACAGCAACAACATTAATGACAAAAGTGTACAAGAGAGTGATTCACACGCAAACATGCCCACTTCAGACTGTGACAATAAACCACCTTGGATGAATTTTCTCAGCTGGAAGGAACCCCTTCTCCCTGGAAGATCGAGTCCCTTTGCCTGCCCCTGGCAGTGACATGAGGGGGTATAGAATAACCTCCGGGTCCTGGCCATGCCCCCTCCTGGCTACTGCAAAAAATGAACCCTGTTCTGGCTGGAACCAGGACAACTAGGGAAATAACTGACTTCCACATGTCTCGCCCTGAGCTTTACTGTTGTAGGATTATTAAACTGGACCATTCTATCCTGTCTGTGTATCCTTACATGATACTTGTCTGGAAGTTTCCTCAACACCTATCATCCCCTTGTGAAATTATCCTTGGTATAATCCTGAAAATGAATTATTATTTCACTTTAGCCCAAAAATACCCAGTACAGAATCACAGTATAATTTAGTCTGGAAAAGATCTCTGAGACCATTGAGTCCAATCTTTAACTACATTGCCCCTAGACCCTGGTACTGGGTGCCATGTCCAGGTGTTTCTTGAACACTTCCAGTGATGGTGACTCCAGGAATGGCATGCTTATCTATGGCAAAGCCAGGAACTGAACACAAACTCCTTCAACCCAAGCCTTAGCCACCAACCATAATCTCTTGAGATGCTTCAGAGGCAACTTTTTTGTTGCTATGGCAGGATGAAGTCTCACTTCACGTTTCCTCATACAAAGCCCATCAGGAAAACCATACTACGAGTAAAGGTTACGTATCGTGGCCCTTAATTTAATCAGGAGTTGCCAACAATTACATGTACTTTCAGAAGTCTCAGCTCAGCCTCTTGCAGAGCCTGTTCTAATGCAATCTTTCCTTCTTTTTCTGGTTAATCTGGACATGATGGCAGTCATCCCCTAACAGGGATCATGCATAGCCTTCAGGAACTGGCCCTCTGGAACAGCAAAAGAGATTGCCTGACAGACCAAGAGGAAATGGGAAAGACAGTGCTGAACCAAATAGGGTTAAAAAAGGTAATGGCAGGAGTGATTTCATTTGCTTTTCCTTTATTATTTTTAAAAACCCTTCTAAGGCATAATATCCTTGTTCCATTTCCCTACTTTTCTTCCTCCTGTTTCTGTACGCCCAGAGAAGTCACTAGGAAAGTCGTTAGGAGGAGGCAGCCTGGCTTGGGGGCTAAACCACTGGATAAGGAACTCTGGGCTCTATCCCAGCACAGCCATGAGCCTGATGCAAGACCTGGGCACCTCCTTTCATTTCTCTGTCTCTTAATTTCTCTCTCCTTTCCCCACAAAGGCACATCTGGTTCCTTCATTTTGCTTGAAAACTCATCTAGACATAGGCTTCTCTTAATGAGGTTGTGCACAAGGCAGGGCAGTACAATTGCAGGCTTGGATGTGGATTTTAGGTATGCTTGTAATATAAACGGTAATGATCTAAAACCCATCTGTGCAAAGGTAATCTTTTGAAGGAAGAAGTTCCGCTCCACAAATGTAGGACTGGGGACCCATAGGTGGGGAATGTAGGAGGTCCTGCCAATCTTTGAGAAATGAGGAAAGCTGAAGCAATGACTATTGCACAAAAAACCCCAATTCCCTCTTACACTTAGAAACAGCATCTTTCAATTCCTTTCTTCTTTTTACCTTTTGTTTTAAAAATAACAATTATGCCAGTTTTTTTATAATTACCTCCTCTGCCCTCCTCCCTTCTCTCTGTCTCTACGTCATACTTGTCTTGTCTTATGCTTGTACTTTTCCTAACATCCACCTCTCTGTCTTTGAGGTCTGCTTTCTCTGATCTCTCTATTCAACCCTCTCCAACCCCATCATCTCCCTACACTGTGAGTTAGCATTAATTGGAAGGAAAGCAATAATAAGAGCCCACCCACTACAGTTCTTTCCACAATGCCCAGAAGGATCTGTGTTTGAGGCATGTTTTGAAGATCATTGTAAATCAGGAAACAGCAAGGTGGAGTGAAAGGAAACTGGAAAGAGCCCTCAGCTTACGAATGCAAAATGCAAGAACACAGGCACTCACTCCAGTAAACTGGAGCCAACAGTTACTAGACCAAGTTCCTTGAGCAAAAAGTCATTATTATGACTAAATCCCTCTTTATTTATAGAGAAGTAATGTTAGAAGACAAACAGTTCAAGCAATGCTCTTGCACTAGATGTTCTTTGCGTTTTCTGTATGTGGTCTTTTATTCCAGCATTAATTGTGGTAATAAATCATTCCCAACCTGCTTTGGAATGATTTACAAAAACTTCGTGCTGTTGAAAGCACAGAACACTTACACATACAAAATATAAAGCACTCAGCAACTCCAGGGGTAAAAAATACCATGTATTAGGAATCAAACCCACAGAAGACTTGAGAAGTAATTATCATGAAACCATTTCTCTGTCTGCTACCACAAATGGCTACGGGTACTTCTGCAGCACACAGAGGACACTGGAGTGGGCAAAGTCATCACTGACAGGTGTCTTTGAGAGACACTTGAGCCAGGAAAAGTTTTGTTTTCATAAAGGACAGGATCTGGAGATGAAAGAATCTCGGCAAGACTGAGTGGTGACCAGGATAGGGAACGATTGTGGACACCTAGCCACTGCCTATGACCATCCAGGCCAGAAAGGATGAGGCCAAAAAGCTTGAAAGGGAGAAGAATGTGTTATATTTCTTTTTTTTTGCTGCGATGAAATGTATCAGTCCTATGAGGAGGAATGTTATGTGAACAACCAGGGGTACACATTCCCTTGAGAGCCAAGGAATGTGGGGCGTCGGCAGGCAGGCCAGGTGCCAGATGGGGACAGGGCGACCTTCGTGCAACCTCCCTACATTTTGTGGAGAGTTAGGAAAAAAAAGAAAGAGCTTGTTAAAACTCACACAGCTTTCGGATCAAATTTTTGTCTTGTTTCACTTTGGAAGTCTCTTGAAAAACCTCAGTGCTTCAAAGCTGAGGCTGCAAATCTCCCAATCTCCCAGAAAACGTTACCGTATTTAATAAGCTATTTTGACTGAAATTCAAAGTGAAAGTAAAGATTTCTGTTGTCCTAGCTGTAGAAAATGTGACCGTGATCTATAATCCCTTATCTGACCAGACAAAAATGTGTACTCTGTTAAAATCTGCAGATTGCTCAGACACAATCTCATGAGAATAATTCTGGTTCCCCTGCTGTCAATAGCAGAAAATCTCATAGTCTCTAATGGAAAAACCTGTGACTAATTTTATTTGGAAAGAAGGTGCTGGAGGGTGGTGTCTGAACACCAACATAACAAACCTGTAAGTTACATAGTGGCTCAGCTACTGGGCAAAATAACTTCTCGTTCACTCTTTTTAACCATTCCACCATAAAATTAGCCCTTGAAGTGCTTTGAAGATCATATTGAAGATGGACAAGGAGGTATGCACAGAGCAACTGAAAAACCACTAACATGAGTAATGCTTATAACTGGCTTATGGATGTCATGGTTCCTGTGGTTCAGACTTTCTTGAATGACCTGGGTAAAATTTTGGTTGCTCCTGAGGACTCTGTCAAGGTTTCCTAGTGTCTTGCCTGCAAGGACTTCAAACATGGAACTGCACATAACCCTGTTAACTGCTCCAGGAATCCTGGAAATGGGATCAGGCCTTTCTATGATCACCACAGTGAGATATGGACTGAATCACGCCATTTGGTGATCACACTTTCCATCCTAGGGCACACAGATACAAAAGGCACACAGATACAACAATAAATGCTGCATCAAGACACTGAATGTCTCTAGAGAATTTCACTGAATAAAAAATGAAATCTAACCCCAGCAGAGACCCCTGACAGGTCTTGTTTTCTTTTAGTTTTTCTTCCTTTAGCACATCATATTCCCAAATTCAAATCTGGTGTAGACTTTCAAAAACTGTTTCCAGCTTGCTCTGGTACTCAAATGACAGCCTGTCCTTTCCCATGTGTTCTTGTTAATGTCTCTCATCACCAAACTTTCTTTACAATTAAATCCCACATATTTGAAAATTAAATGACAAAAATGAACAGCCCTGACTGAAAAAAGCATTAGTCCTCCCATTTCTGCCAGCATAGATAGGTACATATGTGCCTTTTGGAGGCTGGAAAGTTCACTGTAAAAGTTTCCTGAATCCAGCTGTTCTGATTATTCTGGTTTGCATGGAGCAGACCAGACCGTACAATTCAGAGGTTTCATTTCCACTTTCATTTCAGCACTTCTTCTCTACTAACTACCCCATTTCCTCAATCATCTACAGCAAAGTGAGCAAAATGAAAACAGTCCTGGAAATCTACAAAACAGTAGATAAAATAACAGGCTGATCGATTTGCTAAGATGAAAAGGACTAGAGGCAATTTTCAAAGGACCAGATAGTAAAAATGCTTATTTTTAAAGCAAACTTTTTAGTTATCTCACAATTCACAAAACCAGGTTTTATGATTTTTCTTTTCTTTATCTTTTTTTTTTTTTTTTAAATTTTCCAGTCAGTATTACTATGAGTGCTGGTTAGGAAATATATTTTTCCCACCTTGGAAAGGACAATGATTCAAATACAGAAAATGTGTCCCAAGGTAGCGGAATTTAACTCTAGACTTTCAAAGCTCTTGTGGTCTCCTCAGTAGGGAAACAAAGAAAGTGCATCATCTGCAACCAAGTCCCGCCAGAAATTTCAGACAATAGGTCAGAATAAGCCCAAAAGACAAGTCAGTTTTAGCTCTTGTGTTCTTCTGCAGCAGTTTTGAAGCAAATGCTGTTCCTTAGTCTAAAGAGAGGCAAAAATCTCTGTTGAAAGCTCATGGCTTCTCTGGCTTGGGCTTTTTTTTTTTTTTTTGTCAGAGACCAGCTCACATACAGCCAAGAGATGAATGAGGTTTCCCCAGGCCCCACCTAACACTTCAAATGAAGGGCCACCTTCTCTCTCATGGGCAGAATTATATGCACAGAAGGCATGCTTTTGACAAATCACCTGCCATCAGGTGGTTGTTTATTTCATAAAAACATTACTTCTTTCATGAAAGTGGCTTTCTTGATTAAATAATAGGACTGAATCATATCTTAGTTTGCATTGAATAATGATGATATGAAACAGCTCCTATCCTTAAAAAAAATTTTACTTCAAAATACTGGGCTTGGCTGCTGCAATAACTGAAGGACCACTGCAAGACAATTGTTTCTGCAATGTCACACCAGCTTTAATATAAATGAAACCATAGAAGAAAGATTTCTACTACTTACCAGCACACTGATTATTTTCATCCAACTGGAAACCAAATCGGCAAATCAGAGGTCTTGTAACAGTAGGGTAGTTAGGAACAGGGCCTGGTGCTGGGGGCGGTGGATAAACATTGGAATAAGGACTCAGATACGGTGATCGATACACTGGGTTTGTTCGGGGGACGCATAAATAGCCACCGTTCTGGTTGACACACACCATGTCTCCTCTGCAGGCCTCAGGAATAGTCCGACATTCATCAATATCTGGAATGAAATTGCAAAAGTTGAAAGAGTGATTGCTCCTTAATGGGACCTATCAAAAAAGTAGTTACCATGTATTTTGCAAAACATTGCAAAAAAATTTATATTCTCCATCAAAAAGGCTAAACCTTCCTTGTGGAACCTCACAAGTTAGATCGTACTGAAACAGCAAACATCCCATATATTCAACATATTCTGTGATCTACTTGTTTTGCTTCACTATTAGAGGATAGAGGGAAAGGACAAGGCCTGCTTTGCAGAAGTTTGGTTTAAACATTGATTTACACATGGCTGCAGAATGCTACTGCCTCTTCCTGCTAGGGGGTCTGTCCAAACCACAACATGCAGATCAGGATTTCAGAAACTGGTGGTTTGTCTGCCCAGCTGTGAAATTTGGATCCTGCTTTGGAAGTCTTGAGTTCCCTCCCAGAGAAAAAGTTAGGGATGTTCAGATCTGGGGACACAGTTCAGGCCTCTTTCTTGCTTTGACTGAGAATGTTGCTGAATTAAATTTAGAAAGATACAACTGGTTTATCCAAACTGAGCATTCCCCTGGTTCTTGGGCCACAGAAGCAGTAGGCTATGGTTGGGTAAACAATCTGCTGCACGTTTTTCCCTTTCTGTTTGAGTGATTTTATTGCATGTAGAAAATGCTGCCCTGGAGACTGAATGCCATTGATAAAAAGATGCTACTGGGCAAAGTGCAGATTTCCTTATACTACCTCAACTCAGTTTACTTGGTTTCAATGCTGAGAATGGAAGGCTTTATCTAAGCCTGCAGGTGGAGACAGGCAACAAAGACAATAAATCCTTAGTTTGAAGGAGAAGGAGAAGGAGGGTGAACAGCCCTTGTCCTCTGGCAACTAGACTGATCTCCTATCAATATGCATCATTGTTGTTTGAGTAGCCCTGACTACCTGTTAGTATCTCAACAATGTCAAAGGTCAGTGCTATGTAAAGACACACACACACACACACACACACGTATTTATATATATACGTATTTTTTGTATATACATGTATACAAAACACATATTTGTCACACAGTAAGAATTTTTCAACTAAAACATAGTAAGAGCAGCACAATGTTAACTCAATAAATTCAGGATTTCTGAACCCAAATTTAAATGTATTGATTTAATTAAAGTCCTACCTAAGCATTGCCCAGAGGCACGGTCCAGGTCAAACCCGTTAGTGCATTGCTGCTAAAATGAGAGAAAAAAGGACACTCAGTGACTGTGAAATGAGAGGTTTGTAGAGTCAAATGCTCATCTGGATTATTATGTTTAGTACAATTGTTCAGCTTGATACAATACATGAAAATAAAGTCCCTTCCCCAGAGGACAGTCAGCAAGGCATGAACGTGAGGCCTCAGCATGTGTTCCTGCCCCTTAGCTCAGGAGTGGCACCCTCAGGTGGTGGCAGTGTCAGGCTGTTCCTCTGCCCAAGGGTCACCAATGTGCAATGTGTTATGAGTTGTTAGCACAGAATTGCAGTCTTCTAGTTTGGGGTCTTGTTTTTGCCAGAACAGGGGGGTTCATCTCAAAGGTACTTGCTACATCTTTCACAGGCTCTAAAGCTCCCCAGACAGCCCATTCAGCACACAACACGTTAGCCATTGGAGCCACAGTTGGAACATAACAAGCTTAATGAAAATAAGGCTCTTCCTTTCCTTGTAATTTTTAGAGGATAAATCTTTAGACAACATATTCTAGGCATTCAGTGTTACTGGAAGCCTTGTCCTTTCCTATTCAGTGGTGCTGGTCATTATCAGGGCTGCAGCCTTGAGTCTTCAGCACCTCCTCAGTGACCTCAGCATTTCTAAACTGGTGAAAGTCCTGGTGATGACGGTTTCAAAGCCTGTTAAAATGATTCCCTGCTCTTCCTAGTTTTTGACTGGGCCTCCAGCTATGTAGCAAGGGGCCAAGCAATTGACACAAGCACAGGATCTTCCAGTAAATAGGTTGTACTAAGGAATGTAAGCAAGAAATATCCAGGAAACAGGAACCACTGAAGCAACCAGAGGGCAGAGGGATGGAGTGTGCTCAAAATTCTTCCTTTTTTGTTGTTTCTTAATGATAAAGACACTTATTTTTGGCCTTTACGGAAGAAATGAGTGGAAGAGTAAAGTATTTAGTTGATGTTTGGAAAAGCAGTAAGCTGAAGACGGGAGACAAAGGGTTAGAGGGGTGAGTCAGTGAAAGTGGGTCATTGCAGGAACTAGGGACAGGACATGAAGTGAAACACGTGGCTGTTTGAACTGCACCCCCCACTTGCACATATGAATACACAAAACCACTGCTAGAAGTGTCAGACAAGTATGGTAGAATTCTGCCTTCATTTATTTTGGCATTCCAAGTTTTGGTATCATGTTGTGGAAAGCCAAGATATTCTAATGGGAGAATGTATAATCACCCTCATGTTTTAAAGAATGTATGTACTCTACCTTTTGTTCTTCTTTTTGAGTGTGGTACATACACTACACCTAGGTTAGCTGGAAAAACTGAGATAGTTTTTAACAAAATTATTTTGTTCTGGAAAAGAAATGATGATTCAGAAACACTGAACTACTGTAGAACTGGTTTCAACAACTTTCTAGAACTTTATTCTAGAAAAGATTCCAGTATTGTCAAAACTACCAGTTTCAGTATCTTCAGAAAGAACTCATTGCTGTCGTTTCAGCTTCAAGTTGCTTTTTCAAAGCAACTTCAAAAATCAATTTATGTTACAAGATGTTTTTATAAAAATTATAATCGAAACAATATTTTTTAAATTATAAAAACAAACCCTTAAAGTCATCTCAAAAATTCTCCAGGGGCATGAAAAGCATTTCCCATACAGATCCAATATTCATAAAAATATCAATAAGCATGCCATGTGCAGGAAGTTTTCAGTGTAATAGAAGAAAAACAACTACATTTCATAGACTTTTGGCAAAGGCATTTAGAAACACAGCTCTGGACACTGAATATATCTGGACTATCAACTAGAAATCCAAACAACATGCCTTTGGGAACAGTTTTTTCGGATTTAAAGTTACTTGGAGCCCAAGCACACAAAGAACTAATAATTCTGCTATTTCAAGAACTGGACTGCTTGACTCCCATCCGCCCTCTTGAACAGAAATGGGTTTGGGCATAAGTGAAAATGAAAACTGGGATATAGTCATTTAGGATCACAGTCCAAAACTAAGACATGATCCTGCTATACACAGAAAATGTGTATTTGTATGAATGAATTTTCCAAGTGTGGATGTTTCTCACAATAGAACTGAGTGGTCTCTGGTCTCATGGGATAGTTTTTCTTATTTCTTGTTCCAGACATGTTCAGTTTAGAGGCAGAATCAAGTTTTCATTGAGGTCCAGGTTTCTACAGGGGTATTTTGCTGAGCTGGCAAGGACGAGTCAATAAGCTCAATTCATGTTCAACTCCAGAATCCTGCTGGCTCCAAGTTCTCCCCTCTAAACCCTTAGACCACACAACTTCCTTTTCATGTAAACCCCAGACCACAGAGCTTCCTATCCACCTGCTAGCCAGTTAAGTTTCATGCCATACAGCACTTCAGTGCAAAACAGTACATACATCTCTGTGTGCACCTCTCACCTGTGCTTTTCCAGAGCTTGAAAGGCAGACAGCGAGTGTGAAAGCAGTCAGTATCCTGTAATGTACATAGAAAATAGGCTGAAAACCTTCTGATACCCAGGCTCATTACATAGAATTAAATACACATGGACAAAATAATTTCTAGTGACACTTCAGTGTATTCCACAGTTTTGCTAACATGAATTTGGCCTCTAGAGAAGGAGTAATACAACTGTGGGCCAGATTCAGGTCTCAGAGTCAGTGACTCTAATGGTGCTATGGTTTTATGCAACTGGGATTGAAACCAGACTGTACATGTCTATGGACTAATATAATTTTTATGATCCCTCCATGCAGCAGCTGTTAAACAAACAAGTGTGCAATATTCAATAAAGAGGTTTTGCCCCTCTCTGACACCTTTCTTTTGCAAAAATGAAAGCTTTTCTTGCACACTGTGTACGTTTTACAGATGGGTAAACCAGAGCGAGGCCCCGCCTAAGCTCACAGTGCGATTTGTTGGCAGGGCTGCAGACATGTCACGCAGGAGGTCCTGAATCCAAGCCAGTTGCTCCAACCGCTAAACCACATTTCATCCCCAGGAGACTCTATCTGAGATAAATCCATTTTCTTGGGGCCAGATTCTGTCCCTTTACTCAGTCTTGACACTGCTCTGGAAGGAGACACACTGTGCCAGGTCACCAGCTACTAGAAGCTGTTATCTTCAATGGAGCCTTCCCCAGGTATATCATCTTCACATCTAGTGGTCCCTACAGGGTCTCTCTCCACTGCAAGCTGAAAGAACAGGATCCTTCACAGGCAGAGTCTTACAGCTACTTTTGGAGCTCCTTACCCAGAGCACAAAAATTGTGGTCAAGTAACCTCCCACCTCCAAATATTTACTAACAGATAGAAAACCATGAAAGCACAGTCAAATGATTTTTTCCTAAGTACTGTGAATTTCAATGTTTTGCTGCTGCTTTATATAAAACTTCCCAGTACCATTAGACCCACACCTTGCTTATCTTGAATTGTAATTCTGAATGGCAATTGGATACAATACATTCCCACAAACCCAGTACAGGAAGCAGGGGATATTTTAGGTAGCCTTAGTTCTGCTACCCATGAGAGCTGCCAACTTTCTCTCTTAGAGCTGTCTCTGATTTCCAGTGCAAATTGAGCTGCTGAGCAAGACCTACAAACGCATCTGACAAACCCACACACAATGACCCACATATTAGAACATATTTGTTTTAAATGAGGTGATGGAGACAAGCTCTGAAAAGTAAACATAGACCCTAAAATGGTTGTTCATAGTGCTGTCGAGACAGATTGTGCTTGTTGGCAACTTTTGAGTGACAAGGAAAGGCAAACTCTGCACTCAGTTTTCCTTAGAGTCCGAGGTATAGCATTCAAACTACAGTTTTATCCATTTAGGCTTGCACTTAATTTATTGATTCCTCAAACCTTTTTGAAGAGATTTTAAGAGTGCACTGCCATAAAGACTGCATACTCACTTTGCATATAGCAAGAACAGCACTGGGAGGGAATACAACAGGTTATAGCAGAAGGCTGACATACCCAGAAACTGAGTTATGCTGCACATTGCTGCAGGACAGTGCACAGTAATGAAATCTCCTATAAAACAGTCAGACAAAACGCAAATGTTTTTAGACAGTCTTTAGTTTCCATTGCTACAAGATGATATAGTCTTTCCTCTTGGTGGGGGGATGACCTTACTGCCTCATATGTGTTCTGTCTGCACCCATGATCTCAATTTGCTCGTTACGTTAGATCTAAAATCCCCTCAAGAATTATTAACAGACATGCAGCATAACCTATCAACACTATATGCAGCTGGTCACAGTAGCTTGCCCAGCAGGCAAAGTATTTTAAACTAGTAATTAACTTCTGCAATAGAACTAATTAACTTCAATCAATCACTGTAGCCAGTGGGATCGTTGCTGCTGCAGTTCAGCGCTCCCGCAGATGCGCAAAGCACAGATCAAGAAGCAATTCGTCAGAGACAGCACAGCTTTAATAACAGGCAGATCATCTTTCCCCACCTCTGACCATTGAGATCCCGTCTCTTTGTAAATGGCTTTAGCAAGTGGATTGGCATAATGTGTCCCCACCACAGCTATTTTCCACAAGTAGTTTCCCGTCAGTAAGTAAAGAAGTTTCATGCATACCACTTACCTTCTTAATCCTTGCATGTCCAAAACCATTGGGGAAAGGTGGAAAAAGCCCAGAGTCTGTGCTGATGAATAACTAGAAAGTTTTCCAAACATTACCCTCTGCTAGCACTTCAGTTCCTCTGTCATTTATAGTCCAAAGAATGAAATGGCAAGTAGTGGAGAAGATCGGGAGCCGTCTGTACCTCCTCAGACACTGGAGAGAATACAGAGAAAGCACCTGGTTTTGCTTAGTTCTCTTCTGTAATTCAGCATTAAACCAATTGGAGGAGGAATGTTAAAAATGAACACTTCATTTTCTAAGTATGTTAAACAATGCAAATGGGGGCCTCAGCCTGGGACAGCTGGTTTAGATTACAAAGCTCACCAACTGGCTAGACTCCTCACAACAACCTCGAGGAGCCTGCCAGGATAAAACACTAACAGCTTGAAGGAAAGCCTCTCCCGCTGCAAACTTCACAGTTAAATGTGCCTCAGAGCAGAGAGCACCGTTATTGGACAGAAACCCTTATCAAGGGACTGGAGAAGGGAAGGGATTGTTTTCCTTGTTCTGAGAACAAAAAAAAGTCAGGCTTTTTTGGAGGCCCTTTAGCTGGTGTCCTGGACAATGAATATGCAACACTCACTGCTCTGTGCCAATGGCACACTGATGAAAGGTCTGACCCTCTGGGAGGTGAATAACTTGAATTCATGACAATCACAGCTACAGGAACTATATTGCTTGGGGATTGTTAGAAAACAGGAATAAATAAATTAAATAGTCAAAGGAAAACAAATGGGTTGTCTGCAAACACTGGCCCTTTTTAAACTGATCCCATGCTTATGGGAGCAGTTTATGATATGAAATATTTCTTAGGAAAAGCATAACTTGCAGATCTCCAGTTATGACTGAAGAGGAAGGAAATAAAGTACTTTTTCAGATGTTTTGCAACTTTGCCACAGGCAGAGCTTTAGTAGGTCAAGCAGAACACTTATGGGATGTGAAAGGTAAGCAATCAGATGCAGCAAAGATTACAGTAGATCCAAAGATGAACACTGAAATTAAACACAGACATGGACATTAAACAACTACTTTGAATTTCTGTTGAGTGTCCCATTTGAGAAAACCCCTTATTTCTAAGCCACCTGAAATTATTATCATACATCTCTGTGTAACAGATTGAGAAACAGAAGTACAATTGATATAACAGATATTAATAAAACTAGCCCCTAAGCATCGACATCCAGCTTGAGATACAAAGACTGAGCTGCTTTAGGGGTGCTGAGCCCCCACAAGTTGTATTGAAGCCAATGGGAAGCTCAAGAGCTCTGTACCTTGTTAACTTGGTTGTAATGGTCCAAATTACCTTTCAAAAATGACAGCACCAGAGGCTTCGGGCCATTTCTGACAGTTTGTCTCTCAGTGGCTTGCTTGCATCGCTTGCACTACATGGAAAATTAAACACTCATCTAGAATTATTCACAGTGTCTATACATCTCCAGATAAACAAGAACTAATTTAATTATTTTAAATAAAGTTCCCAAAAGCCTAACAAAAACTCACACAAAGGACTTCTGAAGAAGCTGCTGGGCATGTTGTGAAGGAGTTTTGCCATGGGTCAGAAAACAGGCAAGAGAGGATAGAAAGCAAAGACCAGGGAAATTTTCACTGTGGCAAATTGTTAACAGTGAGTATTCTCATTGCTCCATACCACCAGAGCTTCTCAATACACTCAATAACCTGGAGAGCTAACAGATCTAAGAGTAGTGGAGCTTACTGTATTTTAGAAGTGTGAAAATGTACCAAAACAATGAGAAACAGCTCTACAGGAAAGCAAATGCTCTGTGCATCCAGCTGTGTGGATGAAGAGCTTGCTTCATCTGATGATACTTCACTTGCTAATCCACTGAATTTTTCTACAATCACATGGTAAAATCATTGCACGCATGCCAGAATCACTGTATGAGTGCAACACCAGTCTGCTCCCAAATAATTGCCTCAGAGTTCTGATCCATCAGCCAACTGGCCGAGGTGCTCCAGCCCCGGAGACACGAGGTGAATCCAAATCTCACCACCTAAGGGGCTCCGTTAAGAAGAAATACTGTACAAATGTTTTGATTTTTCCTGTCTCCATCTGACAGCTGGAGTGGATAAAAAACAGGGAACAAAAAGTGTACCAAACCACAACCTGGGCTAGTTTACAGCATGGTGACTGTTTTTTTTCCAAAATAAAAGGATTTGATGTTGCGGCTAAGTGGAATTTCTGCAATACCTTTCTGTAACTACCATCAGTCACAAAACAATGAGATGCAGCCACAGCCTTCTCCCAACTCCCTCTGGTATGAAGAGTTGCATAAAGGAAGGAATTTGTAGTGCCTAAACCCCCTTTTGTTTACCCTATAAAAATTGATAATTCAGTGCATCTTTCAACACCCTGTGCTGACACCTTCAGCATTTATGCTTACGATGGTGGCTAAACTTCATGTCTAGCAGTGCTCTCAGTTCAGTGGTCTCAAATATCCCTCCGTGTTATAAAATCCATTACTTCATTTAGGTTAGCTTGACATTTCCTCTGTCTTCATGAGGAGGTGTGGAACTGTCCCCAGTATAAAATGGGGCTCTGTTAAATAATTATGTTCTTCAAAGTTTGCTTTGTGCATAGCTAGGGTTAAAACTATATCTTCAATTAAGACTAGGCTTTGAAAATTGTGTAATATATAATCATAAGGGGGACATAAACAGTGTTTTATAACTTTAACTCTACTCTCCTTGGATGAGACAGCTGCACATATGAATTGAGCCATGCTCCTGCAGATAATGCACAGCATTGGATATACAGGAGCCCTCAGCACTAGAGAACATAATCTGACAGATTCTAAATGCTAAGAAAAAAGTTGTAAATAGGTCAGGGAACTTAAGAAGAGTTAATTACACTCAGCACCCCTGAACAGAAAATCTTCCTCACAGAAACAAGTCCTCATCCTCTAAGTTTCACAACACTTCATCTCCTTTTTTAACTCCGGTATTGTTCTTACATTTCTCCAGAACCACATCAGTCAAACACCCTTCGTGGATGTTCTTGTCATTTTTTAAAGTTCCTCCACTCTGAGTATCTTCAACAACATTGTCAGACTGTGAGAAGAGTCGAACCACACAAGTCTGTATGGTGGTAGGTCTGTGAGCCCAAAGTCATTCTACATCCCAAGTCTTAGACATCTTTTACCCAGCCACACAGACTGGTTTAAATTTATTAAAGGAATTTGTCAGTAACTGGCACTTCAAGGCCCTGCACGTCCAAGCTTCATTTTGCTCCTACCAAATCTTACGGAACCAAATGTTTTTACCAGCAAAAATGGTAAAACACTCAGATCAGTCTCCACAGTCAGGCGAAAGCTCAGCGTGTCAATCTCATGGAGCTTAGAGGCTATCAAAACACAATTGTTTCTGCAAGTGCCCAGCAGTTTTGCTCTAAGTGTTCTTGGAGACTGACAAATAAGCAAGCTTTTGATATTGTCACATGCTGATATAACACGACAGGCAGTGTGTTGACATATACACATCTCACCCTACTGCCAAGCACCAAGCACACGGGAAACATGGTCTCAAACCCTAATTCCACCCAAGAAAGAGTAGGGCTCATTTCTTCCACCTCTCAGGAAAGAATCTCTGTTGCAAATTCCTGGTATTTGGGGAAGGTTCCCTATAATTTTTCAAAGACTACCTTAGATTATCAGATAAGGTCTGCTTCATTCAGTGTCTGAATTATAATTGCCCTCTCATAACATGAATGATGCAATAACCTATTCCAGATGGCTCAGACCAGAAGCTCAAAAGCACAGCCCTACATATATTTTCCTTTCCTAGCCAAACATAACACAAGCTAGATTTAACAGTGAAAATTAACATGGTATGTAATTGTAAAGACATCAGTAGTGCTAACTAAAATGTACTGGGAATGTAGGGTCCCTGAGATGTTGTGGCATGTTGATCTGCAGCTCACAGTATCATTTTTAGGAAGGAGAAAATGTAACAATTCCTGTTGTGCTGCCATCTCTTGGGGTTCTGTTGCTTCAGTGTGGTACAGTCACCACCTGCATGAGATATCCATGCAAAACAGAGCCAATACAGCACCCCTTCCTTCCTCCTGTACAGGGATGTCACCTGTCTGTCTGAGGCACGCTGGGAGCAGGATACTGCTGATATTGCTTCCAAAGAGCAGTGTGCTGAGCCCTGTTGCAGTGTTGTACCAGGTGGTCTCACAGTGCCCAACCACATGGAATAAACACTTAGAAGTCCTTGGTTTACTCCAACTCTACATCTTTGTCCTGGTTTCAGCTGGGGTTACACACCACATAGCTGTTACTCTCTACATGTCTGTGGTCACTCTGATACCAGTTTCTAACAGCACAACCTCTTTTAGGATAGAAATTACCAGTGGAAAGCCCAAGCACCACTGGATCCATTCTGAAATGCAACAGCTTTAAACATGGACTAGTATCTGACTCCACTTTATTGCTTTGAAAACACATTAATTGTCCCTTTAGATGAGGAGTACTAGAATCTAGCAGGTTGTCATGGGTTAGCATCCTTCCTGCTCTTCAGGTTTTTTTTTCCTTTCGGCTCGGTTTCTTCGGAGAGAGAGCCAAGGTTTTTTGTTGCAACAGGTGTTGTAACTTCCTCCAGAACTTGATAGAACCGATCAATTAACTAATTTGAATATAGACAGCTCTATTGAGCCACTGAGAGAAGGGTTACGCCGCTGTAAATACAGCATTTAAAGAGAGACAAGGCGAGAATTGCTCTCTTGCTTTTTCAGTGGGCACAGGTAACGGGGGGCCCGCTCAGCCCGGTGGGCTGGGCTGGCCCGGGGCGGGGCCCGGCTGGGCCCTGCCTACCCGAACCTGTGTGGCCTGGCAGGGGCTGGGCTGGGCCATGGTCCAGCTCCGCCACGGGGCCATGGCTTTTCTCCCCTCAGCGCTGGCAGGGCTGGGCCACGGGCCGCGGGCCACGGCCCCCGGCCCTGTGTGGGCTGGCCTCTCCCGGTGGGCCGGGCTAGGCCCCGGCTGCTGGGCCCCGGGGTGGGGGGTTGGGCCACAGCCCCAAGCTGCCGCTTGGCAGTGTGGGCTGAGATGCCCCCCTTCACTCCGAAAACCAGCTCCGGCTGCAAGCAGCTGCACAGGCGAAGCTGCCGCTCCAGCATCGACAGATAAGCTCCAGTTTGAAAGGTCCCAGCATGGGAAGATTAACCCCTTCAGTGCTATAAGTTTTTCCTCAAAGAGATGAAACCTGCAAATACCAATCCTTTCCCAGGAAAGGCAAAGACACAGAAGAAAGGGTTGAAGCCTAGAGAGAAGAGATAGAGGAGATGCTAGAAAGCTGAAATTCTTCTGTAAAGCTACAGTGATGGACTAAGATATAGTAGAGGCTCCCTTGTAATTTCATGGTCAGCTGGGGTGGGGGAGGGAGCAGGAAGAGCTTTCTAACTGCCTGTGTTACAATGACTAGATGAGGTGAACCAGAAAACCTCTGTTCCATGTGGATAGATGAGGTGAATAAGAGTACCTCTGTTCCAAGAGATGAAGATGATTTTGGATCTTTTTTCCTCACTCTTCTTTCCTGCTTTACACCGAGGTGGTGGCCCCAGAGAGGAGGGCCTACCTCATCCCCACTCTGATGGGAGAAGCTACCTACAGAAGGACTTTAGATTTTTTTCCCCAGGTTTTCTCTCTATAGTGAGGGGGGTTTACCGAGAGATAGATGAAGAGAATTTTTTTTTTTTTTGGATCTGCTCGTCCCTAAACTTGTACCCCAGTAGCTGAAAGTGAGTCCTCAAAAACAGTTGTGGAAAAGCTGTAATCGAGGAAAGGGACTCTCACATGCCAACAGAAACCCACCTAGGCAGCTGTTGTGCTGTGATGTTGATGCCATGAGAAAACTGTTCTTGTGGAAAAGTTTCATAGTGTGAGCAAAAGAGACTCCTCTCCCTAAATGGACTGATGAAAGATTGTTATAGTGGCAAACTGACTGAAATGATTCTAAGTTTGTGTCTTGGGTAAAAGGGGGAGGTGCTGGAGGGAGGAAGGGGGTTTTTGCTTTAATTCCTTTTTATTTCATTTTACTTTTAGTTGTAGCAATAAACTTCTTTATATTCTTTAAAGTTTGGAGCCTGCTTTGTATTCCTCCCTGTTCTTACTTCACAGAAGGGGAAAATGCGAATCAAACCGCTACACAGGTACCTACCAAAACTGAAACAGTTTAAAACAGCCCAGCGAACTGCATCTACTGTGAGACAGAATTATTTCAGGAATATTCTCTTTCGTGAGATGAGGTTTGATGTTCATGATCACCTGTCTAGCTGTAGCACTTTCTAGGACAGTCTAAGAAGACGCCTGAGGCAAAAAAGAGTAATATTCTTGGAAGAATTCTTCAGTATTGTTCAGGTTTTTTTAACCCAAAAAAAGTAAGGCAAACAAGCAATTTGAATTATTAGTGTAACTTTCTCAGGAAAAATACAGAGCCTTTCACAGCATTTTTGGTGTATGTGACAACTCTCAGCAGAAATTAATAATTATTATTAGTAGTAGCTTGCAGCAGCCTGCAACATTCTTTTTGAGTTTTCAATCCTTAGATGACTAATGTATGTACTTTTAAAATATTTTCCTGTAAAAAGTGCATGGAACATCATCCTGTACCTAAAGACAAAAGGTGTACTTGAGAAGTCCCTTCTGCCCCTTGGTTGCTCTGAGCATCCAAGAACAAGGTGCCCCAGCCCACTGTTCATACTTTTACTTGTTTTTCTGTTGAATCTCAGCATAGCTCTGGTAACTGCAGTTCACATTTTGCCTGACACTAGACAGATATTTTAGTTTATTTTCGTTTATTTTGTAAGATTGACATGTACACAAACCTTCAGCCTTCCCAGCATTTTTGTCAAATGGTCTGGACAATGTGGTTGAAAACAATGCTCTTTAATCTTGTGACAAAATATTTAGCAGCCCCATTTAATAACAAGCATAAATTCTTTATGGCCAGTTTCAGCTAATAATGACCTTCCGTAAATAAAGGCCTAAAACTCTTAATACTCCTGGACCAAGACTAAAGTCTGTTTCATTGTTGGAGCAAGCCAACATTCAGTCTTCGCAAGTGCCCGGGATACATAAACCACTGGTCTCCAATTACAACCAGACAGTTAGAAGTATGTACTAAAACCTCCCTTAGAAATATTCAGGACTGATTTATTTTATGCTAAAATGCCTCAAGACTGCAGTGTCTTTCGCCGTTTCCCAAGCCCTTTACTAACTCAAGCACCACACTGGGCACATCTGGCACAGCAAGATCAGGTGGCACCTCAGAGCAGCTGACTGGAAACAGTTGTTCACCTTTACTGGTTACCCTGGAAGCTTTCCCTGGCTGCTGGGCATCAGTGCCAGTAAAACATCAGCTTCACCTGTGCTTCCTCAGCTCCCAGGTATTTGAATTTCATCACATGGAACATATATTTTAGGTGGGTTTTGTGTTTTGGGTTGGTTTGATTTTGGTTTTTTTTTTCAGATTTAGTTGAGCATCCTTTCTCCTTTTTAGTCTGCTTTGGCAATTCACTTTGTTTTTATCCAAAAGATTAGCCACCGTAGCATTGAGCATATTCTGTGTTTTCCATTAAAACACTTCAGGTTCTGAATAACCCAAACAAGTCTGTGGAAATGCCGTCTCTCAACAGGGGTGTTTGAATGTTCACAAGTATGTGCACTATTTTTGTAAGGGCACCTGCCAGAACCCTGGTGGTGAATCCAGAGTAGAAAATATTTGACATCAACCCTCTTTTCCAGACCTTCTCTTCTTCCAAGTGGTGGAAAACATTCCCTTTTTAAAAACATGTTTCACTCTCATAGGTGAATGAATACAATATAAGCAAAGACTTCTGGTTTCTTTTCCAGTAAGACACTTGGCATATTTTTGGGTCTTTTCCTTATCTTAAGATTTTCAGGGTTGTATGTTAGTCAAATACAGAGGTAGAAGAAAGTTTCCCTATGAGGAGAGAGGGAAACATAGTTTTGACTATTTTGTATTTTTTCAACTGCTTTCCTAACCCCAGAAGACACTTATAAACTTTTCTTCGGTTTAAGAACTACTACACTTAATTTACTTATTCCCACAGCAGGGATTACACCGCTTCACAAATTATCCATTTACTTTTGTGACCGAACCATGCTGTTTGTAAGAACTGGCTGTGAAACTGGGTGACAAACATGATGTGTGTTTGTTTTCAGACTCATTATTCATTGGTCTGCAGCAAGTGCTGCTGTAAGGCAGCGATTTAGCGTGCTAAATGTAGAAATTCCACTGAGCAGGATGTACTCCCATTTCCTAGTTGTGCTGTGTGCTGCAGAGTTTACAAAGTCTTGCAACAGGATGCAGTTTCTAACACAGAGTGTTTCTTGTTTTTTTTAAATCTGCTGGCCTTTGCTTTGAGTTGCACTGGTTGACACAGCAGAAGAAGCTGAGCAGTACCAGGAGTTCCCCCTTCAGAAGCAGCCTGGCCATGCCCAGGGCTCCCATCCATTTGGGAATTGTGGGGTACCAGAACCTCAAGCAGCTGTGTGAAAAGTCAGTGGAACTGGACCCTTCCAACAGAGGCACTTGTACTGCTAACAGAGTCCATAGCCAGAGCCTGATAAATCAGTCAGTCTCCATTTTGTCCACAGTTCCACAACAAAATTCAAGAAGCTGAAGTTGTGCCAGATGAAGAAAATAGAAAAGAAAAAGTCTGACAGGTTAAATGTGAAAAACGGCAAGTCAGGCCAAGAAGGTTTGAGAAACAAATCATAAGAAGCATAAAAGCTAATAATAAATTCTTTTTCAGACACACCACGAGCAGGAAAACTGCCAAACAGTCTGCAAAACCAACAGATGAACAAGGTATAAAAATAGTGCTTAGAAAAGATAAAATCACTGTAAAAGGTGAAGTGTTTCTTCTTCATCTGCTTTTGCTAGAGAAACTTCAAGAGATTACCATAGTGGAATAAAAAAAAAAAGAAAGAAAAAGAAATAAGTAGAAACAAACAAAAAAATCCTGTTTGGGAGGATATGTCTAAATTGAAATGTCAGCAGGAGATGTTGTAGAACAAATCAAGAAAATGAAGAAAAACCATTCATCAGAACTCACTTGACATTTAGAAATTAAGTGTTAACCGAATTAAATATGACTGTTTGCAACAGCTGAGTTGTTTATCTGAAGTGCATTCTCTCCCAAAATTGCCTTGGTGCTAGAAGAAGAGAAAGTACCAAATACAATCCTGTATTTCATAGGTTTCTGTATAATTGTTAACAAAATACAGAATAGTAAATCCAAAATATCTGGAAATCAGTAGCACAGCACAGGAGACTTAGTGAAATTCAGGAAGAATTGCGTCATGGAAAGGGTTGTTAAACATTGGAATGGACTGCCCAGGGAGATGGTGGAGGTGTTCAGAAAATGACTGGATGTGTCACTTAGTGCCATGGTCTAGTTGATGTGGTGATGATCCATCAAAGGTTGGACTTCATGGTCTTAACGGTCTTTTCCAACCTTAATGATTCTGTGATCTTTCAGGCATAGGTTTTCTTGGAGACTATCCTTAAGAACTACGTATCTCAGAAAAATAGCTCTGCTCCATGGTATAGAGGTTTATTTTTACGTTTACTCTAGCTCCACGCAATTGAAACTGGCTCCAGCCAACTCCTAACTGGCACCTGTAAATAGCAAATGTGATTTTTTTTCAGCTAAACTTGGGAATTTTTGTGTAACAGTTGCCATTTCAAAGTTTTTAATCTATAGCCTTTTTAGCCATCCTGGGCCACCCCAGGAAAGGGCCATCGAATGGGTGCTGAAGCTGAATTAGGTGTGGCTGAGACTCCCAGGGGACTTGGCACAGGGGAATGGAACATTAGGAGTTCCGCCGAGATACTTACAAAGAGACCAGGGATGGGGGATCAAAGAGGGAAGGACACAAGAAGCTAAGTCCAACTGCTCTTTGAAGTGGAACTTCTCAGTATTAAGCCCATTACCTCTTCTCTGCACTCTACCTTTGGCAACAGTGAGAGATGTATCGGTACCCTGGGCAATGGGGGGACTCAGTGCCAAGCACAAAGTCAAAACCACGTTGCTGTGACAGCATGTAACCTTCTCCCTGTGAGTCACAGGCTCAATTAAGTCTCAGTTTGGCCCTTCACCAGAGTTTCCTTCATACTTTCACAACAGGAGGGTTGGCCCTCCAGGCTTTGATCAATTGCAGTCATTTCTGATGTTTCCCTATTCCATTTTAGTTTCTAATGAAAATCTTTTTCATGAACTAGATTGCCTAGTCCCATTTGTCCAGGGCAGTGCAGGCTTCAGGTTGCCAGCAAAGCATCAGGCTATTTAAGTACCTGTACCAGGCAGTTGGAATCACTGGTTGAGTTCAGAAGAACATCAGAGCCAGAGTGCAGCAGGCTCCCTGGATCCCCAGCCCTGCCTACTTGGCAGGTTCTGGGAGGCACACCCTAGTTGCCATTCTGTTCAGTGTCCAGTAAGGACAGAGGTACCACCTGCAACCCCTCTGCCTGCAGTGGCTCTCTGCAGGTCCTTCATTCAGAGCACTCTGCAGACAATGTGCTATTTAGTCTGCACTTGGGGCCAGACCGATCTGGCAACCTTAGTTATGAGTCATTCATTTTCTTTAGAATCCTGTACTCCTTAAATTTTTGTAGTTTCATAATAAGCCTTCTCTAAGTTAGCTGAAAACTGTTAAATACATCTGTTACTGCTCCTATTGTCAAAAATAAGGCAGTGTTCTGTTTGTCTTCATTTTTATTGGCACCCACTGCTTAAGCATAGAGCAAAGTGCAGTCTAAATATTTTCCAAATCTATTTCCAGAAAAAGTTTCAGTTTTGATTACTATTTTTCAATGCTCCAGTCTAAGATTCAAAGCCCTTTCTTTACTATAATTTTACTCCTGCTACAATTTACTGTTGTATCCATAGTATGGCATGTAAACCAAAACAAATAGGTGAACCAGAATCAACTCGGTAATTGGCTTGTAATTCTGAAAATACCCTTTTATTACAAACAAAAGCATCACTCAAATATTTTAATACCTTATAACAATAAAGAAAACTACTGTAGGAGATAAGGAAATGGTTTTACATAAAGGTTAATTTTACAACCACCATGTGGTTGGCTTTCCCCATGACTAGCTGAAACCTGAATCTCTTATTTCCCTTTCTCTATGCAGCTTCTTAGACACCTGCACCCAAACAGTGTCTCGAATCACTCTCATGATTTCTATTTAGTCTCCTAAAAAAATGACCTTATCACTCTCTTCAACTACCTGAAAGGAGGTTGTAGCCAGGCGGGAGTCAGTCTCTTCTTCCAAGCAACCAGATGAGAAGACAGCAGCCTCAAGCTGCTCCAGGGAAGGTTCAGGTTGGACATCAGGAGGAATTTCTTCAAAGAAAAGGTTGTTGAGCAATGACTAGACGTGGCACCCTGTGCCATGGTCTAGTTGACAAGGTATGTTTGGTCAAAGCTTGGACTCAGTGATCTCAGAAGTCTTTTCCAACCTAATGGATTCTGTGATTCTGTGAAATAATGTTTGCAGCTTACATTTCTTATACTTGTTCCCATTTAGGAACTAATATTCTTAGCCAACTTTTTACCCCTGATTTACTCAAAACTGCTACTACCTCTTATTGTTGCTCTATTTACACCCAGTTGCCACTTTGTTGCTTAGGCTAAACATATTTTTGTTAGTAATACTATATTAACTGTTCAGGAAACTCATGGATTCAGGCTGCCTAAGTTGTAC